>CM024754.1:95304206-95403713 GCA_014218235.1 Colocasia esculenta | reverse complement strand
CGCACAGCAGTATGCGGATTGGTTCCCTTTGGGCGAGCAATTCTTCAGGACCCTGTACTAGGGAGCGTGGCAGCCTGGGTAGGTAGCAGCTGGAGGTCAGTACCCAGTACTCTCCCAGCAGTACCAGAATAGTAGGTAGATCCACAGGTGGAGCAGCCAGTAGTTCGGCAGGCGTCGGGTACTGGGAGTACCCGGGCTGGTCAGAGGAGGACGGCTATCATTGAGGACATGACTGCCCTCTTGGAGAGGTTTTTACGTCTCCGACCACCGATGTTCTTTGGTGACTATGATCCAGACAAGGCAGAGAGTTGGATGCATGAGTTGGAGCACACGTTTGAGACCATGGAGTGCGCCGAGGAGGACCAAGTTAGACTGGCAGTGTATCAGCTCAAGGGGCCAGCCCATGAGTGGTGGAGAGTTCAGAAGCAGATACACTTCCCCGGGCAGCGACTAGATCAGATTACTTGGCAGCAGTTTTTTGAGGTCTTCCACGGCGAGTACTTTGCTGACTATGCTCGACGTGAGAGACGAGATCAGTTTCATGAGTTGATTCAGGGCGATCTGACAGTTACTCAGTACCACCAGAGGTTCGTCCAATTGTTGAGGCATGTCCCTCATGTTGCCAGTAGTGAGTAGGCTTGTGCAGAGAGGTTTATTGCAGGACTGAGGCCAGATTTGTGGTGGGATGTGACTGCCTACATGTGTGACATCTTGGGAGAGGTCGTGGCTAAGGCCACCGCATTGGAGAGAGAGACTTGGTAGCCCCAACAGCAGTAGCAGCAGTAGGAAGGAGCTTCCTCTAGAACCTCGTCGTACCAGTGTCTTGCAGGTAGTCGCGGTAGTGCGACTTCTTATTCTTTGGGCTCGGGCAGTTCGGGCAATTCTGGTTTGTGCTCGAAGTTCAGGCAGATGACTACTCGCGGGGGTGGACGGAGTCGGCAGCAGAAGTGTCAGTCGAGGTTTGCAGAGCAGTCGGTCTAGCAGGGAGCCGAGCAGGGCAAGCAGGAGGCAGTCTGTTACACTTGTGGTTTGTCGGGCCACTTTAGGAGGGATTGTCAATGGGGCAAGTCCAGCAGCCGCAGCAGCCAGTGCAATACACTCAGTAGCTACCACAGTAGCAGTTCCCTCCCCAGCAGTAGGCACCCGTCAGCAGCAGCAAGAGCAGTACCATTTGCAACCTCAGTAGTTTCAGCAGCATTAGTAGCCTCAGTAGTTTCAGCCATACCAGCAGCACCAGTAGTTCCGCAGCACCAGCAGGCACCGCAGCAGCAACAACCCCAGCAAGTGCCGCAATGTGGGCGTGGTCATGGTCATGTGATGGCTCTCACCAGGGAGGAGGCCGAGGCGTCGAACCTGGTTATAGGTACTTTGCCTATCCTTGGTAGAGCTGGTCATGCTTTGGTTGATCCCGGTGCTTCCCTTTGTTTTGCTTCCGAGGAGTTTTACGAGTTGCTAGTTCGTCACACCCCTGAGAGGCAGTGTGATGTGATGGTCGATCTCCCGTCCGGTGATTACATGCATTCTTTTGGTTACCTGGAGGGTGTCACAGTTGAGGTCCAGGGACACCAGTTGCCGGCCAAGTTGTACGCATTGCAGCTTCGTGACTTGACATCATTCTGGGCATAGACTGGTTGAAGGCTCACTCAGCTGTGGTGGATTGTCAGCGGAAGGCTGTTCAGTTTGAGATACCTGGAGCACCTGTTCTCTACTTCCGAGGTATCTGGTCTATCCGTCGACCTTTTATTTCCTTCTGTAGAGCTCTCGTTTGATCCGCGATGGTTGTGTAGTATATCTTGCCTCTGTTTGTTCTTTGGAGCCTAGTGGGTGATCGATTTTTGATGTGCCTATTGTTTGTGAGTTCTCTGATGTTTTTCTAGAGGATCTACCTGGGTTACTGCTAAGCGGGAGGTAGAGTTCTCCATTGAGCTTTTGCCTGGTACGATGCCTTTGTCTAAGGCACCGTACCAGATGGCTCCGGACGAGTTGCGTGAGCTGAAGTGCAAGTTGCAGGAGTTGCTGGAGCTGGGTTTCATCCATTTGAGTCGTTCGCCGTGGGGAGCGCCAGTGTTGTTCGTGAGGAAGAAGGACGGTAGCTTGCGGTTGTGCATCGATTACAGGAAGTTGAACCAAGTTACAGTGAAGAACAAGTATCCATTGCCCAAGATCGATGACTTGTTTGATCAGTTGTAGTCAGCCAGAGTGTTCTCGAAGATTGACTTGAGATCAGGGTACTACCAGTTGAGGATCAGAGAATCAGATATTGGCATGACAGCTTTTCGTATGAGGTATGGCCACTTTGAGTTCGTCGTGATGCCGTTTGGGCTTATGAATGCGCCAGCAGCTTTTATGGATTTGATGCACAGAGTGTTCAGTGAGTACCTAGACAGGTTTATGGTCATCTTTGTAGATGACATTTTGGCCTACTCGGCTTCTGAGGAGGAGCACGAGGAGCATCTGAGGATCATGCTGGAAACATTGCGGAGTCACCAACTTTATGCCAAGTTCGACAAGTGCGAATTTTGGCTGAAGGAGGTGCACTTTCTTGGGCACGTGATCTCAGGTTCTGGTGTGGCAGTGGACCCTGCCAAGGTTGAGGCAGTGTTGTCTTGGGAGCAGCCCACTTCAGTGTTAGAGGTTCGTAGCTTTTTAGGTTTGGCAGGCTATTACAGGAGGTTCATCCAGAACTTTTTTGTTGACCAGATTGACCAGACTTGAGGTCAGATTTGTTTGGACTGAGGACTGCGAGCGGAGTTTCCAAGAGCTGAAGACAAGTTGACTTCAGCACCAGTGTTAGTCTTGCCGTGAAGTAGTGGAGGTTTTGTGGTCTACACTGACGCTTCGAGGTCAGGTTTGGGTGCAGTACTGATGCAACATGGTGGGTTCATCGCCTATGCTTCTCGGCAGCTGAAGAAGCATGAGGAGAACTACCCTACCCACGACTTGGAGTTGGCAGCAGTGGTGTTCGCTTTGAAGTTTGTGGCCACTATTTGTATGGAGAGGCATTTGAGATCTTCACCGACCATCAAAGTTTGCAGTATATCTTCACTTAGATGGATTTGAACTTGAGGAAGCGCAGATGGATAGAGTACCTGAAGGACTGCGACCTTACCCTCTCCTATCACCCGGGAAGGGATAACGTCGTAGCGGACGCTTTGAGCAGACAGGTTCGCCTGAGTTCGTTGCTAGTCAGAGAGTGGAGGCTATTTGAGAACTGGTCTCAGCGTTCTTCTGCCCTTTGAGGTACCAAGACCGTGTAGTGATGACCAGTTTGTCAGTTCACTCGTTAGTGTACCTTCAGGTGCTGGAGGCACAGTAGGCAGATATAGAGTTGGCAGATATTTGCAGATGCCAAATGTTGAGCTGGACGAGGACAGTGACGTCAGGTTCAGAGGCAGATTGTACGTCCTTTGTGATGCGCGGCAGGCGCTATTGTCAGAGGCACATCGGTCGAGGTATGTTGTTCATCCTGGTTCCACCAAGATGTATCATAACCTGAAGAGGTTCTTCTGGTGGCTAGGGATGAAGAGAGGCGTGGCAGAGTTTGTCACTCGTTGCTTACCTATCAGCAGGTGAAGGCTGAGCATCAGCGTCCGGGTGGTGAGCTGCAATCGTTGCCCATTCTCGAGTGTAACTGGGACGACATCACCATGGACTTCGTGGTTGGTTTGCCCCATACTCGGCAGAGGCATGATGGTATTTGGTGTCATAGACAGGTTGACCACGTCAGTACACTTCCTTCCAGTCAGGATGTCTTGTTAAGTGGACAGGCTAGCCAGATTATATGTGGACCGAGTTGTTCCGTTGCACATAACCCCAGTTTCGATTGTTTTAAACAGAGATCTGAGGTTCACTTCAGGGTTTTGGCGTAGTTTGTAGAGAGCTCTTGGTACATAGTTGAGACTGAGTTCAGCGTATCACCCGCAGTCAGATGGTCAGTCAGAGAGGACAATACAGACTTTGGAGGATATGTTGAGAGCGTGCTGTTGGACTGGGGTGGCACTTAGGAGTTGTTGGGTTGAGTGTGTTTTGGAATTCCTAAAGTTGTATTTTAATCTAACCAATGAACATCACTCATGCTTTGATTTTGATGATGACATATTGTGATTTTGATGATGATATGTTGAACATGTTATACATTCTATACATAATACAATAATGCTTAAACAACATATTTTGATGTTTAATATCTCATATTTTAATCATAATATCTTGTACTAATGATTTATGTGTTAAATTTGCAGGTGTATACAAATTTTGTCATGGTAGTGTCGACACACCCACTACTGGTGTCGACACATGGTTTCAAACCCTAAGCAAAATGATGAAGAAAAGGTCAAGTGGTTGACACACAGCCTCAGGTGGTGTCGACACTAATCCCAGTTCCCAGAGAACCCAGTTGACAGGTCTGTACTGTGTGTCGACACAGCCTCAAGTGGTGTCGACACTAGATCCAGTTCCTAGAAGAAATGTTTGTCAGTTCTAGACAGTGTGTCGACACAGCCTGAAGTAGTGTCGATACTAGTGACTCTTCCCAGAGAACCAATTCTGCCAGTTTGGGATAGTGTGTCGACACACTCCGGATAGGTCGACACACTCCGGCTGAAACTCAAAATCGTGAATTGATCTGGACACGTGGCAGCTTGGGGTACAAGGGGATCTGCCTAGGTTTTTGTGCCCACATACCTAAGGCTCTTATAGTCATATGGGGCTATAAATACCATCTCTTTGGACTCCAAAGGTATCCCACGCAAGACAAGAGCCAAGAGCTATTCTGGAAGAGGGAAGAAGAGAGGGAAAAGGGGATCTGCATCCAGAGGAGCAGAGCAGCGCCGCCAAGGGAAGAAGAAGAAGAAGAGAAGAAGAAGAAAGGAGCTCATGATTGCAGCTGTGCTAATCCAGAAGAAGATCCAGCCGAGTTTGTATTTGGTCAGAGTGTTAAACTATCTGGGAATCTGTGTATGTGTTCTACACAGATCTCCTAATTCTATTTGTCTCTACCATTTCTATTGTATTGAGATAGATCGTGCTAGAGGATCTATTCTCTAAGTGTGCTTGGTGTAGCAGAACTTGGATCTATTGTGATCCAGAGGTTTGAGTACTTTGTACTGTTTTGGAGCCCCAGTGCTCTAGGTTGGAGCCGTTGTGCTCTAGTGCTTGAGCCGTGGTGCTCAAGGGCTTGTGAATTTGCTGAATTCACAAGTGGTCTTTGGAGTAGGTCGTTGTGCCTATCTCCTGGGTTTCTTTGAGTTGTTGAACTCAAAGAGGTTAGAGTCGTCGTGCTCTAGTTTGTACTGCACTTATGCTAGTGGTTCCTCGTTGTGAGGGGGTGGACGTAGGAGACACAAGTTGTGTTCTCCGAACCACCTTTAAATATTCAGTGCACTATGGTTTGATGTGTGGTTTGCTGTTCTTATTCACTATACCACACACCACATTTGGATCTAATCGAATTGTGTATTTTACTTATTTTAATTCCACTGCTATACACAATTTCTTAGTTCAGTTACAAAGTCACCTATCCGATCCCCAACAATTGGTATCAGAGAGGGTCAGAGTCAAATCTATACTCTGAGGTACTTTGGTGAATTTCTTGAATCTCAGATTTTAATTACTTGCTCAAATTGCTGTGGTTTTGATTTGATTGTCTTTATCATGGACTCTAGAGGTTTTGTTGCTGAAGGTCATTCAACAAAAAGGCCTCCATTTTTTGATGGTACTGACTATCCTTACTGGAAGAATAGAATGATGGTTTTTCTTAGAGCATAGAACTATGAAGTATGGAGGATTGCTGAAAAAGGACCAATCGAAGTCACTGGAGATGAAGATCAATGGACCAGGGAGCAAATCAGAAGGGTCACCATGAACTACAGTGCCATGAACATGCTGCAATGTGCCATCCATCCAAGGGAGTATTCCAGAATTTCCATGTGTAAGTCTGTCAAGGAAATGTGGGATAAATTAGAATTGCTTTATGAGGGCACATCTCAGGTCAGGGAGACTAATGCTAACATGTTAGTTTCTGATTATGAGTTGTTTATCATGAAATCTAATGAAACTATTTCTGAGATGTTTGCCAGGTTCATGGTTATCATAAATGGTCTTCGAGCTTTGGGTAAGGAATACTCAAATGAAGAATTGGTAAGAAAAATCTTGCGCTCATTATCTCCTGTATGGCACACTAAAGCAACTGTCATTGAAGATTCAAAGGACTTATCCAAAATCACATTGGATGAAATCATTGGATCATTAATGACATATGAATTAAACCTTAAGAGATCAGAAGAAGAACACATGCTAAAAACAAAAACCATTGCTCTTAAAGCTTCATCAAGTAATAAAGGAAAATCTAAAGAAAATTCTGAATCTGAGAAATTGAATCTGATAATGATAATCTTTCTTTCATCACTAGACAATTTAAGACATTTCTAAAATCAAACAAGAAGAATTTTGGTAATAAGCAAAATGCCATGTCTAGTAAAAAGAAACACTTTTCTCATGTTGAGCATAAGAAAATTGATGAAACTCCTGTGTGTTATAGGTGTAAAAAATCTGGGCATATGAAGGCTGATTGTCCAGAAGGTAAGAAAGAAAAGCACATAAACCACAAGAAGGAGTTCCACAAAAGAAGAACAAGGCCATGGTTACTACATGGTCAGATGATGAAAGCTCAGACTGTAATGAAGAATCCTCAAGTTCAGAAGGGAATGAAATCGCTTCATGGTTGGAAGCAGTGAAGAACAGGTAGATATATCCTTTGAACTATTTGCCTTTGAAGATTGGTAAGAAGCATATGGTAATTTAGTTGAAAATCTTTCTGATGTTAGAAAAGAAAATAAATATTTGAAAAAAAAAATTGAAAGCATTCTTCATGATACTTCATCATCGAAAAGATTTCTGAATTGGAAGCTCAAATTTCAGACCAAATCAAAGAAAATGATGAACTGTTGATTTTTGTTGATAATCTCAAATTGAAAATTCAAATATGAACAAAGAACTTATCAATTCTGTTAATAAATTTGAAGAAAAAGAAAAAGAAAATCATGAAAACTTGAATCATATTGAAAAACTCAATCTTTGCATTAAAGAAAAAGAAGATATCATCAAGAACTTCACTCAAGGGAAAGACAATTTGAATGATCTACTTGGAGTTAAGATGAATTCAAATAATTTGGTTTAGGTTTGAACCACAAAATCAAAGAAAATTGAATCATCTTCAAAGCAAACAAAATCATCAAAAACTCCTTAATAAAATTTGTCAAGGCAACTCATCTGAAAACAAAGGAAAAACACAAAAACAAAAAGAACCTGAAGAGGTCGACACATACCCTACCTAGGTCGACACACACTATGCACAGGTCGACCTATCCAGTCAGAGGTCGACCTACCCTTCTTATAAGAATCACAAAAACTTCCAACCAATCAACAATCATTTTTCTCATGGAAATTGGAATGTTTTCTCCTCTTACAACTCAAGATGGAATAAGCCTTGGAACCAAAGGTACAGTGGTAACCAATGGTTCAATCCTTGTTCTATCATTCATCTTTTCCTGCATATCAAAACAATACATGCCAAGTTTTTCACAATGGAACAAACCAAATAAGAGGCATAATGTTCAGAAAATTGAAAAACAAAACGTTGAATTTTCTGTTTCAAAAAACAATGTGAAGAAAAATACAAATTTGGGTTAGAAAGGATTTGTTATCTCTTCTCACTCAGGATGTTGGTACCAATCTCATGTGGGTACCCAAAACTTTACTTGTCTAATTTGGTATGTGTAGGAATGTTGTGCATCCAATTCCAACAACATCTGGATTCTTGACAGTGGATGCACACGCAACATGACTGGAGACAGAAATAAAATTTCATGCTTGATTAAAAAGGAAGGTGGATCAGTCATCTTTGGAGGTAAGAATAAAGGGAAAATAATTGGCAAAGGAAAAATTGGTAAGTCTTGCATTACCTTAAGTGATGATGTTTGTTTAGTTGAGGGTCTAAATTACAACTTGCTTAACATTAGTCAATTGTGTGGCAATGGTCACAAGATTCTTTTTGAACATGATTCATACAAAATCATTGACTCCTCTGAGAAAATTAAATTGATTGGAAAAAGAGAAAACAATTCTACATGATTGATTTGTGTGATAATTCCTCTTAAATAAAGGTTACAAGAGAAAAATTAATCAAACATTGTTTACAAAAACTGCAAAAAATTATTTTATTACTGTTCAGGTTTATGTTGATGATATCATTTTGGCTCCACAGATAATAATTTGTGCAATGAGTTTGCCCATCTTATGCAATTTGAATTTGAAATGAGTCTAATGGGTGAACTTACATTCTTTTTAGGTCTGCAAGTACATCAAACTTCTGAAGGAATTTTTCTGAGTCAAACAAAATATGTCAAGGAGTTGCTCAAGGGGTTTGACTTCCAAAACATCAAGCCATCCAACACACCAATGGCCACAAGTGTAAGACTTGAGAGTGATGCTTCTGGTAAGCCTGTTAATGCTAAACTTTATAGAGGTTGATTGGATTCTCTTCTTATCTAACTACCTCTAGGCCAGATATTCAATTCAGTGTCTGCATGTGCGCCAGATTTCAAGCAAATCCTAAAGATACCCACATGTTGCTGTTAAAAGAATTTTCAAATATCTTCTTTCTTCATGTGATTTGGGTCTTTGGTATCCTGCTGGGTGTACATTGGACTTGATTGCATATAGTGATGCTGATTATGCCGGGTGCAAACTTGATAGAAAAAGTACTAGTGGGTTGTGTTATATCTAGGAGGGTGTCTTATTTCTTGGGCTTCCAAAAAGCAACACTCTGTAGCTCTTTCAACTGCAGAAGCTGAGTATGTTGCTGCTAGTAGCTGTGGTACCAAGTCCTTTGGGTCAAACATCAACTTCTAGATTATAATCACACATTAGGTTGTATTCCCATTCTTTGTGACAACACAAGTTCTATAAACTGTCCAAAAATCCTATTCAGCATTCCCGCACAAAACACATTGACATTTGGCATCATTTCCTTCGAGATGAAGTCTCAAAGAATTCATTTGAACTCCACTTCATTGACACAGAAAAACAAATTGCAGACATCTCACTAAGCCTCTTGCAGAACCAGATTCACTTCTCTTAGAAGGGAACTTGGTTTATGCAAGTTTTCTCATGTCTAAAATCTTCATCTCATCTCTTTGTGCAAATAAAAGCCCTTTCTCTTGCAAATAAATTCCTACCTCTCAGTTGCATTGAAATTCTTGGTATATCAAATAGTGATTTGAAGAAAGGCAAGTTAAGCTTGTCTGGACACTTTCACTATGCGTGAGTATATGTCTCCGCCAAGTATCAAGATTTCTTTATACAATTGTTTAAGGGAGAGTCATTGTCTTTATTTACTAAGCCTCAATCATCAGAATTTTTGAGTCATTGTGCTATTTCTTATGAGAGAATTAAAACATTGAAACTAAACTCATTGTGCATTTAGTTTAATTCAAAGATTCATTATCATTTCAAGGTTAAGTAATCTTAATACTGAATGTTTTAAAAATGATTTGCAAAACACTATATAGGCACATGAGTGGCTTTAATATTTTACATGTGTATGTTTCAGCTTCATTTTTACCACATGTTAAGAATATTTTTTTCTAAATTCATAGTCATGACTTTTCTGGTCAAAGCAAACTTATTCCTGCAAAATATCAAAAGAAAAATGATCAATCTGAAAGATATAAACAGAGCAATGCAAATTCTTGAACCACTGAGTAACCGGGCCATTTCACCTAAAAAGTGATTTGTTTCGCGTCAAAAAGTGGAAATAAAAGTTTCAAACTCTGTATAAGGTAATGAAAGTTAAACCCTGAGTAATCAGGAGATCTTGCATCTAATCAATGTGATGTCTTGCACTGAAAAGTGAGATTTAACTAATTTATTCTTGTATTCTTCCCAGTTAAAAATGAAGAAAATCAAACTGACAGGATGGAAAAGCTTAAGACCTTAATAAAGTTCATGTTTACTGAGTTTAGACCAATATTTTACATTGTGTTAAACTTAAAGCTCCCAACATCCTTGTTAAATATTTCTGCTCACTCATATAGGTCACTGTCATTTCACATTGCATCATTATTTTAACCACATTCAGATCATTATTCTTTGCTATACTTTGTGTTGAGTGTGTCTTTGTGATTAAACTTTATTGCACAATACAAAGAACACAAACTTCTCTCTATGTCAATATACTATGCCTCATTATTTTGATCATTTCTGACCATACATTTCCTTCATTTCATTTCTTACAATCCTTGGTTCTCTCTCTTATCTATCTTTGATGTTGTCAAAAAGAGGAAGAAAGTTCCTTAAAGGAGGAGATAGTAAAAGGTTCTAGAGGGAGAAAGTTCTTAAGGGGAGAAAGTTCAAAGGGTGTGTTATGGTCAAGGGGAGTTTTGTAGTTAAGGAAGTCAAGTCATTGGAGATTGTGCATATCTTTTGTCATCATCAAAAAGGGGGAGATTGTTGGGTTGAGTGTGTTTTGAATTTCCTAAAGTTGAATTTTAATGATAACCAATGAACTCACTCGTACTTTGATTTTGATGATGACATATTGTGATTTTGATGATGATATGTTGAACATGTTATACATTCTATACATAACACAATAATGCTTAAACAACATGTTTTTGATGTTTAATATCTCTATTTAATGATCATATCTTGTACTAATGATTATGTGTTAAATTTGCAGGTGTATAGATTTTGTCATGGTAGTGTCGACACACCCACTACTATTGTCGACACAGAGTTTCAAACCCTAAGGCAAAATGATGAAGAAAAGGTCAAGTGTGTCGACACAGCCTCAGGTGGTGTCGACACTAATCCAGTTCCCAGAGAACCCAATTGACAGGTCTTTACTGTGTGTCGACACAGCCTCAAGTGGTGTCGACACTAGATCCAGTTCCCAGAAGAAAATGTTGTCAGTTTTGGACAGTATGTCGACACAGCCTGAAGTAGTGTTGACACTAGTGACTCTTCCAGAGAACCAATTCTGCCAGTTTGGGACAGTGTGTCGACACACTCCTGGATAGGTCGACACACTCCGGCTGAAACTCAAAATCATGAACTGATCTGGACACGTGGCAGCTTGGGGTACAAGGGGATTGCCTAGGTTTTTGTGCCCATGTACCCTAAGGCTCTTATAGTCATATGGGGCTATAAATACCCATTCCTTTTGGACTCCAAAGGTATCCACACAAGACAAGAGACAAGAGCCAAGAGCTATTCTGGAAGAGGGAAGAAGAGCGGGGAAAGGGGATCTGCATCCAGAGGAGCAGACAGCGCCCACCAAGGGAAGAAGAAGAAGAAGAAGAGAAGAAGAAGGAGAAGAAGAGAAGGAGCTCGTGATTGCAGCTGTGCTGATCCAGACGAAGATCCATCCGAGTTGTATTTGGTCAGAGTGTTAAACTATCTGGGAATCTGTGTATGGGTTCTACACAGAATCTCCCAATTCTATTTGTCTCTACCATTCTATTGTATTGAGATAGATCGTGCTAGAGGATCTATTCTCTAAG
This sequence comes from Colocasia esculenta, assembly GCA_014218235.1. Taxonomy (NCBI): domain Eukaryota; kingdom Viridiplantae; phylum Streptophyta; class Magnoliopsida; order Alismatales; family Araceae; genus Colocasia; species Colocasia esculenta. The sequence goes on along the minus strand of CM024754.1, from coordinate 95,392,152 downwards.
TGTGCTTGGTCTAGCAAAACTTGGATCTATTGTGATCCAGAGGTTTGAGTACTTTGTACTCTGTTTTGGAGCCCCAGTGCTCTAGGTTGGAGTCGTTGTGCTCTGGTGCTTGAGCGTGGTGCTCAAGGGCTTGTGAATTTTCTGAATTCACAAGTGGTCTTTGGAGTAGGTCGTTGTGCCTATCTCCTGGGTTTCTTTGAGTTGTTGAACTCAAAGAGGTTAGAGTCGTCGTGCTCTAGTTTGTACTGCACTTGTGCTAGTGGTTCCTCCGTTGTGAGGAGGTGGACGTAGGAGATACAAGGTGTGTTCTCCGAACCACCTTAAAATCTTCAGTGCACTATGTTTGTTGTGTGGTTTGCTGTTCTTATTCACTATACTCACACACCACATTTGGATCTAATCGAATTGTGTATTTTACTTATTTTAATTCGCTACTATACACAATTTCTTAGTTCATTTACCAAAGTCACCTATCGATCCCCAACAGGAGTCGCACTTTAGATGGTAGAGTTTGCATACAACAACAGTTATCACTCGAGCATTGGAATGGCACCATACGAGGCTTTGTTTGGTCGACCGTGCAGAACACCACTTCACTGGTTCGAGGTGGGTGAGAGGCAGCTTTTGGGGCCAGAGATGGTACATTAGTGTGCAGACACAATTAGATTGGTTAGGAAGAGGCTTCAGATAGCACAGAGCAGACAGAAGAGCTATGCAGATGTCCGCAGGAGGTCGTTCCAGTTCAGCGTGGGTGACCTTGTGTTCTTGGGTTTCACCGACCAAGGGTGTCATGAGGTTCGGCTGGAAGGGAAAGCTCAGTCCGAGGTATATTGGGCCTTTCCCTATTTCACAGAGGATCGGCGAGGTTGCTTACAGGTTGAGTCTTCCAGTAGAGTTGGCAAGTGTGCGTAGTGTTTTTCACGTGTCACTGCTCAGGAGTTACGTTGCAGATCTGTCATATGTGTTGGATTACTCGAAGCTTGAGGTAGCACCAGACTTGTCAGTTCCAGAGTACACAGTCAGAGTCGTGGACCGCAGAGTGCAGTAGTTGCGCTGGAGGTAGATTCCATGGTCAAGGTTGTCTGTGGAGAACCGCGTTGGTGGTGAGGCCATGTGGGAGCGTGAGGATGAGATGAGAGAGAAGTTCCCGTATTTGTTTGATTGATCGGCACGTTGTTTTCCTTTTATGTTGCTTCCTGTTGAGACTGAGTTTTTAATTTGAAGACAAAATCTCTTTAAGGGGGTAGGATGTAAGACCCGGCTCTCTTGGCCCTTGGCTGTATCCTCAAGGTCGCGATGGACACCCTAGTCGCAACATGGTCATGCCAGAGGAGCCTGTCGCGACATGCTCTTGGTCGCGACACACCTGGCCGTCGCATTCTGATCGCGACGGGGTGGGCGTTGCGTTCTCATCACGGAGTCTGAAGGAGACGCGACTGCTTTTCTGACCAATCTGACGCTGTCCTTTCTGTCAGAATGGCCTTGTCGGATGTCAGGTGCGTACAGCGTTGACGCGACCTGGCAGGCCGTCGCATTCTGGTTTCCTGGTCTTTGAGGTTGACCGCTCTTAGTGTTAGCTGTCGTACTGGCCCAACCCGTCGCCTCTTGGGGGCCATCGATTCAAAACAAGGCCAGTGCCCCTTTCCCCTTTCTCCCCTTTCCTTCTTCTTCTTCTTCCTTCTTCTCCCCCTCCGAAACCCTTGCTTCTCCGACGATTCTCGACGTGCTTGAGGTGATCTTGGGGGGAGGTGACACCCGTTCGTGTAGGCGGCATGCCGTGGTGCTTGGAGCGAGGAGGAGGTGGCTATTCCGACGTGAAGGCCCCAACGTGTCAGCTCTACTCTTGGAGGTAGGGAACCTTATCCTCTCGTTCTAAGCATGCTCCCTTCCCCCTTGAGATGGTTGTTTCTCTGTGGTTTTGGGGATTGTGGGGTGTGAGATCCATGCTCATGGTGAGTGAGATTCCTTTCGAGTGTAGATTTCCTTTTCATGCATGATTTATGGGGTTTGAGGATGGTTTGCCTCGAGTAGAAGCTTTTATGGTGTTTCCCATGCTCCCCTCCCCTTGTGGATGTGTTCGTATGGTTTTTGGGGCGGTCCTCGGGAGGGTTGTCCCGGGACCCCTCTCGACTGAAGTCGCAACTAGTATAGCGGTCGTGATCATGTCGCGACCGACATGGTCGTCGCGACATGGTCGCGACACGCATGCCGGTCGCGACATGATCACGACACCCTATCATGTCGCGACACCCTGGGGCGTCGCAACAACGTCAGAGACAGGTAAGTCTTGTAGAGTTCCATTTTCTGTGGAGTCTTCACCATTTCTGCTTCTTGCTGTACCCGTGGCACCAGTGCTAGTTTCCTAGTACGGTCCTACACTAGTCGTTCGCCTGGTGCTCAACACTTGAGGGCTTGTTCCGTGAGAGAGGTTGTTACCGTTGCCTGGGATGCCCATCCCCGCGTGCCTTTGAGGGAGTACTCCGGCGGCGGGAGTGCTCGAGTCACTGACTCTGGAGCGGAGGGGAAAACGGTGGTTGGGATAGTGGCGTTGAGTCGTTTGTAGATCTCTCTTGGTTGGTCTGGGACGCCGAGGTCATTTGGAGTTCTTCCCGGCGCAGGTCAGTCAGTCCTTTTCTCACTGCCTCACTCTTTGTGGCTCCAAAACCACTTAGAGAGGCTAGGCGTGGGACCGTAGTCTAGCAAGACTACGACGGTTGCTGTTGTGTTACTTGTGTTCCTGCCCCACTCTGACGAGATGTGGAGGTTTGGACCTGGGTTGTGAAAGATGCGCGAATTATCTATTATGGTAATCTAGAAGGGGGGGGGGAGGTTGAATAGATTACCTGTCAATTAAAACACTATGACCTTCTTTTTAATGAAGACACAAACTTATCAATATCTCAAACAGTTGAATTAAATTTGAACCAAGATGTGTGTGTTTGTTGTGAATAAAACAGGAACAACCTATCTAGCGTGTGTAGAACCAACGTGCCTACCAATCATCTACCGTGAAGGCGTAGCAAACCATATGACACGAAGATTGAAGGTGGTTTGGAGTACACAACTTGTGTATCCTACGTCCACCATCCACACACACATGCAGAAAGACTGCTTATGAGCGAGTTCAATCACTACAACACACACACACCACGTTGTCTGATGTAAACAAGCAATCAAAACAACACCACACACACAGATCAAGCACAAGAGATGCTTGATCCACTACCACACACATAGAGTATGAAAAGTGGTAAGAGAGAAGAGTTCAGAGTTGTAGAATCAAATCTTGAGATAGAACTCTTCAAGGTGGTCATCCAGAAACTCCAAGCTTCATTTGGATGTTGAACACTTGATGTAGAAGCTTGAATCATGGATGAATAGGCTTCAACTCCGCTTGGAAGATGAAACTTCTTCGCTCTGGACGGATGGTTGAAGCAGAGCAGCAGAAAGAAGCTTTCTCTCTTGGATTTTGCTTAGGGTTTGATATGGTTGCTTCTTGCTGTGAAAATACCTCCTTATGTTCTATATATATGAGTGTCCAAGTTAGGAGAGACGTGGTAAAAGAAAACACCCAAATATGGAACATATCAAAATCTCAGAATTAAAGTTTCTCTTTGTCTGTCGACATGTTACTGTTCATCTGTCGATAGGTACTGACAGAGTTGCAATTTCCAGAGCACTGGTCTTCCGGGAAGTGTTTTCCTGTGTGTAGCTGTCGACAGGCGATTTGTGGCTGTCGACAGGCACACTTCAATTTGTGTTTTCTGACAGGTATCTGTCTTCCCTATGTCTAGCTGTCGACAGGTATCTTTTGGGCTGTCGATAGGCACTTGCTTGATGTGTTTTTCTTTAAGCTTTTGCTCTTGATTTTGATGCTTGTCTAGCATGCATTCACACCTACATTAAAGAACATTATTAGAGAGATATAATAAATATGTAGATGATCAATTTGAAGCATGGTTTGATATGTTGCTTGACATGTCAATGTCCTCATGTTACAACCATTCACACAACATCAATTTATATTGTTCATCATCAAAAACATGTAATCACAACATCACACATGTGAACCCAACAGGTCGAGGATAAGATGTCAGTGGATGCACTCGACCGTTGACTAGTGGTAGTGTTTTCCGTAGCTAGTGTCTCTTATCTAGGCATGGTTCGCTCTATTTGTGTTTCCAGTCGTGTGGTGGTCATGACGTGCAGTCGTACAGAGTTTCCAACCGTGGTGTCTTCCCGTACCATTGTTAGTTAGTAGCTTTGCTTCCGCACTTTCCCTTGTAGAGTAGAAGATATACTGTTGTTATTTAATTGTTTTTATATATCTTCTCCTTGTTAGAGCCAGTAGGAGATTGGTAGTCCCTACTGAGCTTCTGTTTTGAAGCTCATCCCTTTCTTTTCCAGGTGAGACTTCTCAGCAACAGCAGGGCGCGCGTCGGGCGGAGGAGGCGGGGTGGTAGTTGTCGTCCCCCCCGCTAGCAGTGGTTTCCCCCTCCAGTTGTACTTCACCCTTGGGGTATGCCCCTAGGGGCTATGTTCTTCTCTCCTTTACTTGTACTAGTTGTGTGCAGTTGACATTTATTTCCTTTACATATTTTGTTAGACGTGTTATAGCCCTTTCGGGTCCCCAGATCCGTGGGCGACGACCGCGAAAATTAGGTCCTCGGCTTGGGCTAAGGGTCGGGTTCTCGGGGTCATTACACACGTTGTCGCAGCGTCCCTGGGAGACGCGTTGGTGTCACGGTGCGTTGACCCATCGCGTTAAGGTCCTTAACGCAATGCGTCGCCCCATCGCAACTTGGGTGTCGAAGGCTTAAGACCTTGGCCGACAACCCCTTCACCCTTTTCCTCCTTCCCCTCTCTTCTCCTCCCCCTCTGGCAGTGCTCCGCCTCCCTCTCTCCCCTTTGTGCATTTCAGGTGAGGAGGAGGGCCGTGCTCATTGTAATCACGGGATTTGTATCCCCTTTTGAATTAAAAATTATGAGTATAGTGATTAAGAACTGACCGTGATCGCCACCAAAGTAATCGCCTCGGAGATGTAGATGTGGAGGGCTGACTACCTTGGAAAAGAAAAGTGAAGGGAAGGCGTACCTGATAAAGCGACAGATGCAGTGTCGCCGTCCTTTGTCCTGAACGCGACAGCGGGCTTGGCGCCTTCTTGAACGCGACAGGGACCTTGTCGCCTTCTCTTCAGAGGGACAGAGTTGTGGGTTCTTGTCTTCCTGCTCCTCAGCCGTCAAGGGACAGGAGCCTCACTTCGTTCTAACCTTCAAACACCCGCCAAGATGATTCAAACACAAAGAAAACCCATGAGAATTCGTGCATAGAAGATCTATTCCATAAAAAACGCATGTGCATGAACTATATGGGGGGAACTCACAGGATTGAGGCTTTTAACCCCTGGGGGTGCTAAGGATGGGTGTGTGTTTCGTGTTCTAATGCTAGACTAGAAGAAAAAAACGAACTATGCATGCATGAAATTGATGAAATAAAGAAAAAAGGAGGGGAGAATTGGATAGCCGATGGGAAAACGCCCTGGAGGGCTCTTCTGAGCATCTGGAGAAAAGACTCTCTTCTCGGAAGATGAAGCTTTCTGGATTCCCGAACTAATGGCTCCGGCCTTGCCCAAAAAGATGGAGAAATAAGGTTTTTATGGGTGATTATTCCCAACTCGGGTCTGAGAGGAATAAGGGCAAGAGTCCGACTCTGGGCAAGTATGGCTGTGCAAGGGCCATTGGAACTCAGAAAGGATCATATTAGGAAGGCCTGCTCCGAATTTGAGAAGATTTGGACTCGATTTGGACGTCCAAAAGAAGCAATTACCATCAAGCATGGGTCCAAACAGCCTCGGATTGAGTTTCCTGCTTAAAGACCAAAATGCGACGACCATCGTGTCGCCTTCTGAACGCGACTGCTCGATACGTCGCCTTCCTCATATAGAAAGGTACTTCAAGTCATTTTCGATTTTCTGAGGATTAAAAATGTGGAATTATGGTAGTGACATAGGGGCTATCGTTTTCAGGAAGACGACCTAGGGCCTGTCGCCTTCTGGTCTTTTCTGCATTTGGTCATCCAAACAACTATGCACAGCCTTCAGGACGAAACATCGGACTTCTATACCTAGAGCTATAGCAAGAGAGATTGATTTGACCAGGAAGAGTCCTCCAGGGCGATGAACTAATGGGGATGATGTCATGATCGGAGAAAGCCAGCTTGACGATGATGAGCCAACGTGGGGCGTCAATGATACGACAAGGGATTTTACTCGACTTATGGGTCAGAAATGGGTGTCTACAGATTGCCCCTCCTTGGTGCCTGCTTTGCAAGGGAGTGGAGCGGAAATGGAGCGAAAATGGCGTGAAACGGCGATGTAGCGGAATGAAGCGGAATGAGCTGAAAAGCGGGCATCAAGGTAAGAGACACCCATTGTGGACGAACAAGCAGCGAGAATTTTCCGGCTGACTTCGAACATGGCTGGGAACAGAGTGCGAGGATGGTTCCTACTGGAGACGAATGAAAATCCAAGAAAAGAATGATCAACGTCCTGATTCAAGAGGTACCCTGGCTATTTTTAGCGTGCAGGTTTCGTTCATTAGGGGATAGGGGGCTGCCCGGCGGGTCGATTCGACTCTGGCCTTCGAGCGGGTCACGACTAATGAGCGGATCGGGATATAGGGATGACTGTTATAATGAATGGAGATGAGAGGAATCCTACATAGGAACCATCATTAGTAAACTGGACCGAGCACAAGCTCGAGGAAAACTTTCAAATTCAGAACGAAATTCTTGTCTGGAAATGAGGATTTGGATTGGGACATCATTGAGAAGCTGACTTTGACAAATCATGATTCATGAAGCTCAAAATACCTACATGATGCATGCTGGGCTAAAACAAAAGAAATCATAAAAACGAATGCAAAGAAAGGAGAAAATAACAAATACCAAGGATAATATTGCTAGACAATATGGGCAAGGGTCAAGACACTTCGCATCCCCGACGTGCGATAGAATCTATCGTCCCCGAGTCATATCACCCAACGGCCTATCCAGCGAACAGCGTGCATCTAGATCATCCTCGTTTTTGATGGAGGGGAACTCAGATCCTGAAACACACTGGGAACCAGCCGGTCCTTGAGCTGATATAATAGCGTAGATACCATATAGTAATGCGAAGGGATTAAGGTTAGAGATACTTACCTGACTTACCTGACGGACGCCTTTTGATTTTCTGAATTTTCTGGATTTTTATAGATTTTCAATAATCAAAGCAATAAACTAGACAATGATATCAAAGCATATGTGCAAACATCTTGAACAGTCACAAAGAATAAGCATGACAGCATAGAGTGATCAGAGGCGACATAGGGTTTGTCGCGATGCTTAACTGAAGAAGGCGACACAAGGCCTGTCGCCACCTTGGAGGCGACAGGTCGATGTGTCGCTTTCACAGTTTCCTCAGCCCGAGCTCAAAGCTTTCAGCATATGATTTGGTTTTGACTCTTATTTGGACTCCTATTGCCTTCTACTCAAAGTCCTACTCCCAATGGGTCTCCCCTTCCTCTTTCTAGCAGGATTAGGAGTGCTAAGGCTCTATAAATAAAGGGGATGAGAGGCCAAATTCGGAGCTCTTCTTCTCTCTCTCTTTTCTTTCTTCAGCTTTGCAAGCTTCTATGGCTATGAGGAGAGCTCATCTTGCTTCCATGGATGGGGAGATGGCTTATGAAGGTCCGAAGCGTGCTCGGACGGCATATGAGGCGCTCCTGAGGGTGACAGACGTCCCCAATCACTTGAGCCAATGCAAGGAAGTGAGGGAGGTGAGTTTTGGTGTTTTCAATTTTCATGCATTTTGAACTCCGAATTTGTTCATTAATTTTGGTCTTCTTCTTCTTCTTACCCTCTCTTTTGCCTTTTTCTTCTCCTCTTCTAGCTCTTCCCGGGATCCCGCCGCTATTCTAAGCTCACTTGGATCACCCCAATGATCAAGTCCTTACCCATGTTTGTCATTAGATTCTTGAGGGAGTGGGGATTGGGTGGAGTATTGATAGCGGCCCATAACTACCACAAAATTTCTTTCGATTGGCATAGCATCACGGCCTTGATAGAGTTATGGCACCCACAAACCCATACCTCATCTTTCCCAAGTTTGAGGCGACCGTCCTTCTAGAGGAGGTCGAGGCCTTTCTAGCTCTCCCTAAAACTAAACCGGGGGACGAGCACAACATAAGCTATACCGTCGAACCCATTAACCCAAGCTTCCTAGGGGAGTTTATGACTGACCCGGGGGATATCCATACCATGATTAGCCCACAATCCATACACTTGGTTCCATTGTCTAAGTGGGTCATATCCCAATGCAAGAACAAGACTACGAACCATCGGGAAATTGCAAAGGCCGTGGCCATATGCCTATGTGGTGTAGTCCTTTTCCCGTCCGGGGATCACCTTATAGATTATGCGAGCCTTAGTGCAATTAGCGGGGTATGGCGGGGACTTTCTCTTTCACACGCGGTCTTGGCCTACCTCTACTCGGGTCTCACTTCAGCTTCCACGGGTGGTTTGCTTTACGGCTCTATGATCCTTCTAGAGTGCTGGTTGGGTGTGAGGGTAAAGTTTAGACCTGTTGATAACCCCACCACTGACTGTCGGAGCTTCGGGTGCCATCCATTGAATTTCATTGGCGGCGCGGCCAAATTTTCGGACAAAGTTTTATGCAGGACGGCCGACAAGAAGACGAGGAGTGCGTGGCGCCTCTACTTCAGCACCCTGCCGGTGGAGCACTTCGCTTTGGACATCGCGGCGCTGCGCGGAGCGGAGATCCAGCTACCACTCGGACGCGGCTTGGACTTGCAGCTGATAGGAAACACGGACCGTTCTCTATACCCACAGCGGTGCTACTTGCAGATCGGAAAGCCAAGGACGAGAGTACTGCCACCATCACATCTTCCTCCTGTGAAAAGACGGCGCTTGGGGACCCCAGAGGACGAGCAGGCTGTGCGAAGCGCACTGGCCTTGTGGAGGACGTGTGCCATGCACGCGCTCCCACCGAGACTTGACGAGGACCGGGAGACGTACCAGGCGTACCTCCGGGAACACGAGAAGCTTCGGCCACTTGCGGACCGCGAGCCGGAGATGTGATTGTACTTTTGATACTTTGACGGGACTTGGTGGATTTGATGCTTGATGTAAGGGGAACATGTTGATTTTTGATTTTTCATAGCTTTTCATTTGGTGTGATCATGGAATTATTGCAATGAACATTGAGCCTTTTAGAAGTTGGTGCACATACCTGATAAGGCGACATAGGCGGTGTCACGATCCAGAAGGCGACGGAGCATGTCGCAACCACTAAAGTGAAGGCGACAGACTGCACGTCGCGACCCTCATTGAGAAGGCGACAGGGACTTTGTCGCGTTCACAGGACCGGGGCAATTTGAACTCAGGGCCGGGCGCCCTTTCTCTTCTTCCCTCTTCCCTTCTTTGGCTTGCTCCGGCGATTCCGAGGATTTCCCCTTCTCCCGGCCTCCCTTTCTCCTTCTGGCGAGCCTTCCCTTTCTCTCTCTCATCTCCTTCCTCTCTCCCCTTTCTCTCATCCCTCTCTCTCTCCTATCTCTCTCTCTCTTTCTCGACGGTGTGATGGAGGGTGACGGAGAAGGCGGCCAAGGCGGTGAGGGGTGGCCGGCGACGCAAGAAATCAATCCGGCGTCGGCAACTGGGTGAGGAGACCTCTACGGCGGCCCTGGAGGTCCCTCCGGCCGTGCCGATGGAGGAGGAGCCCGTGGTGATGCCGGGTGACGAGGACGAGCCAGTCGGGCCCAAGAAGGTAGGTCTCCGAACCCTACACTTTGAATATGGGATGTGGGGGGGTGCGGAGCACCCGATTGTAGGGCGGTTTGCCCGAAGGAACGGCCGAAAAACGGAGGAAACTCCGTCTCGGTTCGGCCCTGGTAATGCGACAGACCCCCTGTCGTATTACCAGACAGAAGGCGACAGCCCCCCATGTCGCCTTAAAGAAGGCGACAGGGGGCCTGTCGCAATGAGGGTCTTAAAGCGACAGGGGGTCTGTCGTCTTCAGAAGGCGACAGGTCCCTTGTCGCTTTAGCAGGGCAGAGAGTGTTTTGACCCTTTTTCTGATTTCTGACCCCTTCTGGTGTTTGCCTTGCAGACTGAGTTGCGGTCCCGACTCGGGTGGGCAGTGATCCGGGCGATCTATGACGGCCTTCCGGACTTCAAGTACGCCGACTGGAGGGGATGGGCTTCGGGCCGTTCTTGAGATTGGAGGAGTTGGCGCTGGATGTGGCACTCATCCAGGCGCTGAAGGAGAGGTGGGACCCAGAGTGCCACGCCTTCCTCTTCCCGTGGGGACACATGGTCCCTACGTTGGAAGACGTAGTGTGGATCACCGGCCTGCGCGTGGATGGCCAGGCGGTGACGGGGACCACCTATACCAGCTATCAGGAGCCGATGGAGAGGCTACTGGGACTGGAGGTGAGGGGAGAGAGGTCCTCGCTAGTGCAGCGGACGGCGCTGCAGGCGAGCCTGGGCGTGGCGAGCGCGTGGCGCGAGACAGGAGAGGGACCGGCGGAGCATATGGACCGGATGACCGAGGGTGCTAGAGCGGTGATGGCGGAGGAGGAGGGAGAGGCAGCGGACAGGGACCTGCGGCGATTCCCGACGCTGGTGATCGGGAAGCTGATCCTGGGGACCAGAGGGCACCCGGTGGGCTGCCGTTGCTTGCCCCTGCTGGAGGATTTGTCCAGCGTGGGCAACTACGCGTGGGGTGCGGCCCTTCTGGCCCACCTCTTCGACAGTCTGGGCACCTCTAGCAGGGTGACGGGTGTCGCGGGCTTCTTCCCACTTCTACAGGTACGTTTCTACCCTTGCCCTTTGCTGCTTTTCCTGCTTGTTTATTGACCGTGGCACTGACTTGTGTTGCTCTCGTAGGTGTGGGCTTACTACCACCTCCCCTCCCTAGGCCGAGGGGTGGCGAGGCGACGCGGCGCTGTACCGCTCTACAGCGCTGGCGGTTTTGCTGAGATGAGTGGTCCCTGCGGCGCCAGGTGACCATGATTCATGATGCGCTGGACACCACTCCTTTTGGACATGTAAGTGCTTCTAACCTTGCCCTCTTTACTTTGCCTATTTGATGGTTGACTGACGGAGTTTTGGCTTTTGGGTGTGCAGGTACAGTGGACCCCCTATGTCGGGGAGAGTGACGCCGCCCAGCCGTGGGTGGAGCGAGGCTGTCCCTACTTCGGTAGGGACATTTGGCTGCATTGCTTCAACACAGTGGTTCCGCTCCACCATCGTTGGTGGCACGTACTCTGGGACTCCACCAGGCGGTGGTGGAGTTCCCGTCCCGACAGCGATCTTGGGAGAGGCCAGGCCGAAGCTTCCGTGGGATCCAGCAGGTCACGGACTGGACAGTCCGGGTCCGGGAGCAGCTGGACGACTGGGAGCGACGAGGGACGGAGGTGGTCTCCGAGGCCACCAGCGATGAGGACTACTTCCGGGCATATGCCCGGAAGTACGGGGCCCAGGTGTACAAGGGGTCCCGACGACCGGTGTCTTTACTGCTTTCAGTCTTCTTCTGGATTCCTGATTTGATTGTGCGACTGACTTGACTTGTGTTTGCAGCTTGACCCTGAGGGGCGGATCACCTCGCTTGAGGGCATCCTCCACTCCACCATCCAGCAGCGCGACGACCTCCAGGCGGTGGTGGACCAGCTGGTGAGTAACTTTGCACCCTCCCCTTCTAATCCTGATTTTGGTTGACTGACCCTGTGGTGTTTCTTTTGCAGAGGGGGGAGTTGGAGAGGGCCCAGCAGATGGTGGGCGGTGCCTCTTCCTCTCGGGAGGACCCTGGCCGCTCCGTCTTGGAGGGCCAGCTAGCGGCAGCGACGGCTCGAGCGGAGGACGCCCTCGGCCAGCTGCGGGAGCGGGTAGGTTTCTTACTCTAGATGCCCCTTGATTTTTGCCCTTTTGGTGAAACCTGATACGATGTTTGGCATTGCAGGAGCAGGAGTTGAGGACCGCCCTGGCGCGGACGACCGCGCTGGAGGCGGAGATGGCGGAGCTACGCCTACGCCCCGAGGCAGCGGAGGCGACACGGTGGCGCCAGGAGGCGGAGGCGGCGGTGCACTGGCAGCAGGACGCGGAGGAGGCGGTGCGACTGCGCGCCGAGGCTGGGGACCTTCGCACGCAGCTGGTGGAGGAGAGGCATCGCAGCGACATGCTACGATCCGAGATGAGGGGGCTAGAGAGAGCCCTTGCCCTGGTCGGACGTAGCCGTTCAGTTACCAGCCGGAGCGGTATCCCGAGTGGGTCCGCTGGGCATTATCTGACGGGTTCCTCCGGACGGCGGAGGAACGAGGAGGAGGAGCGGCGACGGCGCGAGAGGGCGCCCGAGGGGAGTGAGACAGGGCCGAGAGTGATGGCGCCCCCATCTCCCCGCCCGCCGGAGGGTACAGGGGAGAGCGGCTGAGGGCTTGTACTTTTTGCTCTTTTCTTTTGTACATGATATGAATAGAATGGAATGAAATGGAACCCCCCTTTTTTGTTTTTTTATGGTTTGTGACTGAGTGAGAGCGACGAGTGAGATATGAGTGCCGCTTCCTTTTCCGTCCTGCACACTTAGACAACCACAAAACAAGTTAGATCTATTCTCAGGCTTAGTCCCTTGCCTTAAAAAAAAGACGAGTGAGTGACCTTGATAATTTGTCAAGGGGCTAAGCCTTATTAAATAGGCAAAAGATGCGAATAAACAAATGAAATGCATGCAATCGGCTTGGAATGATTTAACATTTTTTTTTGAGATTTTTGGAATATTTGATTTTTAGGGTTTTGGAACTATTTGATTTTTTTGAAGTTTTGAAAGTATTTGATTTTTTGGAGTTTTGAAAATATCTGATTTTTTTTGAGTTTTGGAAATATTTGATTTTTTGGGTTTTGTTAGCGCCTAAAGCCGGCGTTGGCCCTTCCTAAAAAAGACACGCGAGACGGAAGGTACTCGCATCTTCGGGCCACAACACTTAAACCGATTCGAGTCGCTGGTTAGGAATCTTGATCACCTCTGGTTCTCGCCACAGGGCTTTCTAAGTTAGGACGTGCATAGGTGTGACAATGCCTCGGAAAACTTGCCCTTGGTTGACGCTGTGATTAATTTGGCCCCACCCTAGAGGTGAATCAGCCTTATAGGGAGAAACGGAAGATTATTTAAGGAAAGTCTTGTGTGGGTATGAGGACGTTGGGTTCGGCTACTTCCTACAGCATACCATTCGGAGATTGGGTCTGTTGTGGAGGGACTTTATGGTCTTTTATCATGGACTTGCTTTGCTTTGGGGCATGCGTACGACCGGGCTCATTAGTGTCCCGCGGGGACTTTGCCACTCTTTGCCATGCCCCTATTGTATTATGGATTCTCTCTTATTTATTTCCTTCCTTTGCCCTTTTGTTATTTTGACCGTCCCTGTTTGAGACTTCCTCTCGTCGGGGTATGCTGTAGGTTGACGACCTCACCCTTACGACCCTTTTGCCCCTACACTTCGACCGATTAGGGGAGAATGACCGAGGCATCGCTAGAGTAGAGCCTGCATAATTGCAGCATCTTCCAAGTGCAGTTATCCGGGCTTGCCGTGTGCGTGTGTGTTAATCGCAACTTAGAGCAGCCCTTGGCGATTAGAGAGGTATTTTAGACTCCCAACATGGGGCTACTCCCCGATCTAGGTGTCGTGGCCTCACACCTATAGGCCTAAGGATAGAAACGTTTGAGGTACAACCCGTTCCACGGATGTGATAACTCGACGCCCTCAGCATTAATTAAGCGATATGCGTTTCCAGGGTAGACCTCCCTCACAACATACAGACCCTCCCAATTAGGTTGTAATTTGGACCTAGGACCTCCGGCTTGATAAAGATGCGTTTCAAGACCATATCACCCTCTTGGAATTTTCGTTCAATTACCTTCTTTTGAAAAGACCTTGAGATTCGCCTTTGGTAGGAAAGCACATGGTCGGCTGCCATAAGCCGCCTTTCATCTAAGAGTTCCAATTGGACTAGTAACGCCTCTCGACGCTCATCAAGATTAAGTTCCTTGTCTAGTTGGACTCTTAGTGAAGGAATTAGGATCTCATATGGAACTACCGCCTCCCTCGTAGGTGAGAGCGTACGGGGTTTGTCCCGTGGGTGCGGACGGAGGTGCGGTAGGCCCATAGAGCCTTTATTAGCTTTTCTGGCCAGTCGGCGAATTTATGCGACTCACAGGTTTTCTTTAAGATTTTAAGAAGGGTTTTGTTCGTTGCTTCAGCTTGGCCATTGCCTTGTGGGTAATACGGCGATGAATGATGCAACGCGATGTTGTATTTCTTACAGAGGTCCTGGAGCTCCTGCGCGATGAATTGCGGCCCATTGTCCGTGACGATGCTGCTTGGTACTCCGAACCGCGAGATGATGTTTCTCATGATGAAGCGGCACACCGTGGATGCTTTGATTTCTGTGAAGGCTTCAGCTTCCGCCCACTTGGTGTAATACTCAGTTGCTGTTAAGATGAATGACTTCTGTTTGGTTTGAGCATTAGAGTCACCAAGAGGGCCGACAATGTCGAAAGCCCACATGGAGAATGGCCATGGTGTGGAGAGTGGGTGTAGTGAGGAGGAAGGGGCATGGATCTTATCGGCATGGAGTTGACACTTGACACACCTACGGACGTAGATGGTACAGTCTTCTTCTAGGTTGGCCAGTAATAGCCCTGCCTAATGATCTTCTTTGCTAGCATCTGACTGTTGATGTGCCCGCATTCGCTAGCATGGGCCCCTTCCACCACCTTCCAAGCTTCATCATCGGTAAGGCACCTTAAAAGGACTCCATTAAGGGCTCGCCTGTACAGAACTTCTCCGACAACTGTGTACCTTAAGGCGGCTCTTCTGATGGCCCTACGATCTTCTGCACTTGCCCCATCAGGATATGTTCCATCCCTGCAGTATTGCTCTATCTCAAAATACCATGGCAATTCTTCTTCATTCAAGATCTCCTCGAGCTCAGTTAACATGACTTGCTGTGCTCCTCTTCTCCTATCCTTCTCTTCTAAGGTTGCCCTAAGGTCGCTAAACCAAGGATCCTGGGTAGATGGAATGTCGAGACGCTGGACGATGATTGTCTCAGTCCGGCAGCTCAGAGGGAAGGATAGAGATGAGGCTAGCGACGCCAGCGCGTCAGCCAGCATATTTTGAGAACGGGGAGTGTGGATATAGACAAGCTTACTGTAAGACCCTCGAATTTTGTCCTTATTATTTTATTGTGTGCAATTTTGTGCTTGTGTATGTATATGCATTATCATGTAAGTATTATAATACATTATTGTGTAAACACTATGTATGTGTGCATATACTCAAATATATGCGTTGTTAATTGCATGATGTGAATAGTGTGTATTAACCTACGTATTGCATACATGAACTTATGAGAAATTAGGTTTTGCATGGTTTTGGGTTCTGGCCGAAGGGTTAGTCGACGTCAACATGAATGGACGTTCACTTATTGTTAACGTCCATATAGGTGGACGTCGATTATTAAGTCGACGGCCATATCGGTGGACGTCTATGTCCTGACAGACCAGTCTGCAGCAGCATGGTGTGCCATGCCTTGATTGGGGATGCCAACCACCCAACGGCTACCCCGACCTTCCCACCGACCTCTGCGTGGGTGAGAGGTTCTCCTCTCTAAAATGGCCCTTGTGACAACCCCCAAAGAGCTCTCTTGGCTCTTTGCAAAGAGATAAGAGAAACCCTAGTGAGCTGTGAGAAAACTTGGAGTTTGGAGGCTTTGATCCGGCGATCCAAGACTTCATTTGGAGATCTACTTCGACAAGGAGGGAGACAACACATCCGGCTACACATCCCCGACCCTGGATTGCAGAGGGGAGCATCACAGAGGCCGGAGTGGAGACATCTTGGAGGCTTCTTGGACTGCCCAAGGAGAGCTTCTCCAACCATTTTGATCCCTTTAGGAGTTTTTCCAAAGGCAAGTAACCCTTTCACCTTGTCCATGTATGTGTCTAGGAGGTTTCTATCATTTTTATGGATTTTCCTCGTGTCCTGGATCCCCTACATTCACCATTCTTTAGAGCTCGGACTGTGTTTTTACACAGGTCCGAACTTGACGGCAAGATCTATTGCCGTTGAGATCTTGAGTCAGCGGCTAACGATGTTGCCGCCAACTCTGGTAAACGTCCATAGTATACCGTAGTTCTTCTTGACAGAACAGTGAACTGTTCTGCCCTATATCTTTAATTTCCGGATTTCTACGCATGAGGATATAATGTAAATTTTATATGTTATGTAAAATAGATAATGTGATGTGTGTGAAATTTCCTGTATTGTTCTGTAGATGGCATAATTTATTAGAATTATTGAAAGCATGTGTAGGAAAGAGGTTATGCATGTTAAATTTTGTTCCCATGATTTCTGAGGAATTAAATGCTGTAGAATTTTATGAACCATGTTGTATGTATCAGTCCATGCCCTGCAAATTTGGGAATTTTCCCATATTCATGTGAATTTTTATAATCCTACAATGAGAAATAGAAAGCATGTGTAGACCTTGTGAAAATTTTAGTAAATCGTGTGTTGGGAAATAAAATTGGGAAAAATTTCTTGTGCCAATATGTATGTGTGGTTCATGACTGTGCATGATCAAATCTGAAATCCATGTTATGTTCTATGTTAACTTAGTTTATGAATGGCATGAAACTAAATGTTTTATTTCTATAAATGCATGTAAATTCAGAAAAATGTGAAAATTTTTATGTGTGTTCCTATACCTGAAAACAGTATGTGGTTAAATTTTCAGGAAAATTTGATGACAGTAGCCTACACTATGAGATTTCCATGTGAAAATGAGTTATAAATACATGTACCATGATAAGTTAAATGATGTGCGTTCCAATTAATCCGTGAGGCTACTAAATGCTTGATTTCTGTATTAGTGGCATCATGCTAGGGAAGAACAGAACCATGTGCATAAACAAGAAAGTGTGAGTATCATATGTAAAACGTGTGTTAATCGGAATGTGTAATATGTAAAATGTGCCGTGTGTGACACTGCTTCCATAGAGGGCTGTGGAACTGTATCATGGAAAGGTCCCCATGAGAAGTTCAATGTGTTAAGATATCCTAAGGGCATTAGGATGAAATCCTGGAGGTGGACAAGTACCACTGGTTAGGGTGGAGACGTGTTCTCCCGGTCTGCGCAGTGCCAAGAGTCATCACTGTATTGCCTAGGTGATGTGCTATGTGTTATGTGTTATGTGATGTGTCCTTCTAGTGGTGGTTTGGACTATGTGTCACGGCAAATAAATTGTGAAATGTGAATGTGAACATGTGTAAATGTGTATATGTGAACATGTGAAATGTGAATGTGAACATGTGTAAAATGCGTATATGTGAACATGTGAATGTGAAATGTGAACTATTTACGTTAGAATGTGAACATGTGTACATGGAATGTTTGAAAAATGAACCATGTGAAATATGGGAATGTGTAACCATGTGAAGTGAATGTGTTAGAGTATGAGACGATAATTCATGCTATGATATTTCTAATTCCATGTAAATTGCCATCATGTTATAGTCAAATTGGAAGTGTAGTTTTCATGTGATTAAATGAGTAGAAAGCATGTGATAGGAAGTGTTATTTGAAACATCTTAAACCAGGTACCATGTGTTTTGATTTTGTAGAAATACCATGATAGGTTGTCTCTTATAATGTCAAGCATGCTGTATGTTGCCTTGCAAATTGAAAGGCAGAACCTACTATGATGTATGCATGAATGATGTGTATGAAGTTACTTGCTGAGTCTTTAGACTCACTCCTTGCTTCGGCGTACAGGTTTAGTTGGTGACACACTTTTGGAGGAGACCGTGGAGAGCGACTCCGAGCGGGGAGAGTAGCTTGTGGAGTTGACGTTGTGTCCCTTTTTGTTTCATAGTATGTAAATTGTAGCTTGTATTAGAGTTATCATTTATGTAATTGTGGAAAAATTATGTATTAAATGTAGAACTTTAATTTTGTGGACAATGTAGTTTGGTTTAATTTCAATTATGAAAGTTTAGTCCTTAATTTGCTATATGGATCATGTATGAGAAATGTGGATGATGAAATTGATGACAGTTAGTCCTTTACTTCCGCGACTCTGTGTCTATATTTGTGTATATCTCAATCATGTGATAGTGTTTGGGTAAATGTCCCACTGTGATAACCTTTACTATACCGACGTGGGTTGGTATAACCGTACCGATATAATGAGGGTCGTCACACTTACGGAACTGCCTTGCCAGCAACGTGACCAGGTCTTGATATGGCTTGAGCTTTGGGTCACGAGTGCGGTAAGTTGAGAGCACCTGCCGCAGGACGAGATGAGAGTCTCCTATAATTCTGAGGTGTGATGCCCCAGCAGATAAGCATGCTTGAGACCCGCAAGGAGAGCCTCATACTCTGACATATTGTTGGTAGCGGGGAAGGTGAGTTGATATGCGAAGGGGATGGTGATACCTTCCGGGGTAAGCAACACGACTCCATGCCCGTCCTGAGAGTTGAGCGTACCATCGAAATGAAGGGACCAGAAGGGGTCTTTGATTATGACTGAGAGTTCCTCATCGGGGAATCCCTCTCGGAGGGAGTCGCTGTGGGGGAGCGGGAGATGGGCTAGATGCTCGGCGATGGCATACCCCTTGACGGCCTTTTGGACCACAAAGGATATATCAAACTGGAGAGGAAACTTTGCCAGCGTGCCAGCCGATCAGAAAGGACGGGCTTTTCAAGAAGATAACAGAGTGGATCCATCCTTGAGATCAGCTTGACCTCGTGGGCTAAGAAGTAGTGCTTGAGCTTTTGGACTACCCACACGAGTGCGGCACAAGTTTTGTCCACGGTAGTGAGCTTGGATTCAGCGGGGTTGAAGAGCCTAGAGAGGTAGTATGCTGCCCTTTCTTTCCCAGACTCGTCATGTTGTGCCAGGACAGCTTCTAGGGAGTCCTCAATGACCGAGAGATATAGATTAGCGGCTTTCCGGTACAGGAGGCTGTAGGACTGGGGGGTTCATGAGGTAACTTTTCAGCTCATCGAAGGCTGCTTGGCATTTGTCATTCCATTCGAACTTTGCCCCTCCTTTCAAGAGATCATAAAACGGGCGACATCTTTGCGAATGCTGGGAGATAAATCTTTGGATGAATTGCAAACGTCCGATTAGCCCTCTTAATTGCGAGATGTTCTTTAGAGGAGGCATTTCTGCTATTGCCTTAGCCTGTTCGGATCGATCTCAATGCCGCTTACTGACTATGAAGCCTAGCAGCTTATCTGATGATACCCCGAACACACACTTCTTTGGATTCATCTTCAGCTGATACTCCCTAGCTCTCTGCAGCACCTTGGCTAAGATCTCGGGGTGTTCTCTCCTGGTCCTTGACTTCACCAAGATGTCATCCACATAGACTTCAACATAGACATGGATCATGTCGTGGAATATGGCCATCATCGCCCTCTGTAGTAGCACCAGCATTTTTGAGCCCTAGTGGCATGACTACGTAACAGTATGTTCCCCAGGGCGTGGTGAAGGACGTCTTTTCTTGATCTTCAGGAGCGAGACGGATCTGGTTGTAGCCTGAGTACCCATCCATGAACGAGAGGGTCTCATACCCAGCAGTATTGTCGATTAGCACATCAAGATGAGGAAGTGGGAAGTCGTCCTTTGGACATGCCTTATTCAAATCCCTGAAGTCGATGCAGATTCTGACTTTGCCGTCTTTCTTCATGACAGGGACTATATTGGCCACCCAGTTCGGATATAGCACTACCCTGATGAATCTAGCCTTATGGAGTTTGTCTACTTCGTCCTTCATCTTCAGGGCTGTGAGTGGTGGAACCTTCGGAGTTTCTGCTTGATTACCTTTGCCCCTTCTTTCAGTACCAGTCGGTGCTCCACTAAAGAGGGGTCTAGGCCGGGCATGTCCTCATAAGACTAGGAATGAGTCCTTGTACTCCCTTAGGATTTGCACCAATTCCTCTTCTTCATCAGGAGGGAGGTTTGCTGAGATTATCACAATCCTAGGGTCTTCTTCTGTTCCGAGGTTGACTTCCTTAGTAGGTTCATCCACTGCCGTTGTGGTTCATCAAATCTCCTGACTCCACTGGCATATTTCTCGGCAGCGTCATCTACTTCACTATCCTCTCCTCGATCGGGTCCTCATCATTCATGATTTCGTAGACGCCAAATTCGTCGTCTATGACACCCCATCTTGCTCAAACACCTCTTCAAACACCAGTGCTTCCTTTGAATTCCTCTATCAATAGTAGCGCTTGACACCGCCGAGCTAGCTCTTGAAGATATCTCCGGGGAATAGCTTTTCCCCGCTGCTTCCTTGGACGGTGCTTGGAACTGGTGGATGGCAGGCTGACCTGACTCTCTGTCCTAGGCCTATCTACTCTAGACTCACCTACCCTAGACTCTCCTAAACTAGACGACTCTACAGGACTGGGGGAGGACATGGTGTCCTCGAAGAGAATGGCTCCTAATGAAGGAGCAGGAGGGGGACCTCAGTCGAGGTACCCCTGATCAGCAGAGTGCAGGACGTATGCCGGCTCCTCGACCTCAACGTGCATTTGAAAGTGGACGTTTTTTTTTTGGGGTCAGAGGAGAGCATGCAACAGGAGAGGGTGACCTCGTGGTCACCTGGATCAGCTTGAAGGGCGGAGAGGACAGCCGGTGGGAGCTGGGGTGTGAGAAGACTGTGCGCCGCCGTAAGGAGCTGGGGAGTCAGCTGGATCAGTAAAGGAGGAGAGGATGGGACTAGGCTGGGAAGGAGAGAACCCAGGAGGGATGGGTGGATGTCTAGGTAGGTGCCTCTCCAGAGTTCATCAACAGTGTTCCCCTCCTCGTAGGGGATGTTCGGCTCTCCTACATCTGAGGCATCGCTCATGAGCTGCCTTTTGGATGTGATAGCAACGGGAGGATCTAGTAATTCTTCCGTAGATGGCGGCCAGGTTCTCTCCTCTTCCCAGAAAAGTCGGCTGAAGGCGATGGCGATGTCTTCTATGTCGAACCATCTATACCACTCAGCCTCTGGGTCTCCTACCTTTCTCCTTCTGGTCGGACGGAGGGCTTCCAGGGCTTGATAGGTCAGCAACGGGGCCATGTGCCGGGAGAAGTTCCGGCCATGCACCTCGTGCTGTGAGAGCTCTGCTTTGACCACCACGGTGTTGTATCCAGGTTGGGTAGGCCCCCTGACGAAATGACACCAGAGTGTCCAGGTGAGTGGCTCTCGGTCGGCCTTAAGAGTGGATGTACTGGATGACCATGGTTTGGATTTCTCCCTATACCCTTAGCCCCATCGGCTTTTCATGACAATGTCGGGGATGGGTTTGACTATACCTTGTAGCTCTGCCCCTAGGCCCTTGCCTTCTTCATACCCCAACATCATCATAATTTGCCACCCCTTTGTGCTTAGTGGCTCTTTTCTTTTTACCACATTGACCTGGGCTAGGTTGACCTCTCGCCGGGACTGGGAACGTGTAGCTCCAGGGGTAGTTGATATCTAGCACCGAGACGATGGGTTATTGGGCTGGCCACACAGCTGGGAGGTGGGTATCGTGGAGAGCATCTACAGAGTGGGCGGTGGCTATGCTTTTGACCTTGATAATTCGCCCTTGGAAGGGGAACTTTAAGCACTGATGTGCGGTAGATGGTACAGCCCCTAGTGACTCTAACCATGGACGTCCCAGGATTGCCTTGAACATGGGATCGATATCTAGGACGTAGAAGTCCACTGTGATGGCGAGGGGTCCCAGTTCGGCTTGCACAGTCACCATGCCGTGGCAGGATCTCCTAGAATTGTCGTATGCGGCAATGGTGGTGGGCGTCGGCCTCAGCATACTTTCTGATAACTCACAGGCCCTCAGGGTGCTTAGCGGCAGACATTTATGGATGCCCCCGTATCGACCAGTGCCGCTCCCACTGCTATATGGTTGATGACTAGGGTGACACAGAGGGGGAGCCTCCTGCTTCTTCTGGGGGGGCTAATTCATTCTCTGCAAATGTGATTGCCGGCCCGCGAGTCACCATGGCCAGGGCACTGGGTAGCTTGTCTGCCATCATGTCTTCATTTACTACCACCTTCTGCAGGAAATTCCTCATTGCTTCTTGTGAGATGGTGGGTATGGGCGGCGAAAAACTCGCCCGCTCCGTAGGGTGGTTGGATTGGTGGGTGGCTGTCTGGCGGAGGATAGTGTTGCGGCGGAGGGTTGGTCCGGCCCAGGGGGCGGTAGGATGATGGGTGAGGGAGCGGATATGATAGGGGGTAGAGGGATGGAGACAGGTGGAGCGAAGGGTAAGATGATGGGTGAGCTAGCAGCTGGCGCGGATGCTGAATTGACGGCAGTATGACGACGTTGGCCATGGAAACTATAGGAGGGACTGATTGGGGAGCCGCGTAGGCTGGTTGTGTTGTTGGGATTGGTAGGATATTGGTTATGGCCATCATCTGCTGAACGTCCAGTTCATCATCGTACGTCCAGTTCGCTTGCGGAGGAGGGTGGTGGACGATGGGGTTTACCTGGGCAGGTTGCTGTGGCGGTGGTGGGTTCGGAGCTGGTGGATGGTTAGGTAAGGGGTTGTGGACGATCCCGAGATCCTGCAGTGGCTGCTGATGTTGCTGCTATTGCCGTTGCGGAGGGGGTGGCTGGCGTTGCTGCCTTTGCTGCTGCTGCTGTCTCTGTCTCTCTTTGATGTCTCCGATTACTTGCCGGAGGGCTGTCCAATCTATCCTGTGCTGCTCATGCAAGTCGTACACCAGGTCCTTGAATGTAAAGCACTGGTCGATGGTATGACCAGGCTGCCTATGAAACACACAGTACCGAGTTTGATCCACGCTCGGGTTCAGGGGTCTCTCAGGAGGGAGCCTAATGGCGTCTGTGGAGAGCAAGGCCAAGATATGTCGGAGAGGGTCTCCGGCAGCGGTGGGTAGTGGGTTCTTCTGGGACCCATGGGACGCCTTGGCTGAGAACCATCAGGAGGCGGCACTTGATTGTATTGGCGTTGTTGCTGCCCCTGGGGTGGCTGGGTGGGGTTCTGACCCTGGGCATTGTACGGTTGGCGGTTTTGGCTCTGACCGGCAGGGTTGAACGCGCTCACTTGCTCATTCACCTAGACGCCCTCGATAACTGGACCCTGAGGCTTTCTTTGGAACCTAGGCTTCTGGGGTTCGAACATGGAGTGGATCGGGGAGTCTTTGAGCTGGGTCTGGATGAACCGGGCCCGGCTGTAGAGTTGATGCATGGTGACGATGTCATTCATCGCCAGAATGTTTCTAAAAGTAGGTGTGGCATTAGCAATGATGATCTTCACCTTCTCCCCTCTGGAAGGTACCCCGGAACTCTGGTGGCCATTTGTCTCCACCTATCGGCGTATGGGGCGAAATCCTCATCAGCTTCATCTTTCGGCCATGAGATCTGTGAGTGAATATTCAGGGCCGACTCTATCTTGGAATTGCTCGAGGAACTTAGCCTTCACCACAGCGAAGTCTTCAGCGTCCTCGGGTAACAGGGAATAGAACCAATCCAGAGCGTGCCCGTCCAGCGACCGGCGGAAGAGAGAAGAGATATGCCATAAGACGGCGGTCATGCTGGTAAGGCGCGGACTCATAGATGAAGTCCTTGATGTGGATATATGGATTGCCTGAGCCATTGTATTTTCGTACTTTGGCAGCTCGGACGGAGAGGGGACCCACAGGCCGTTGAAATTAGGCATGTGCACATCGTGGTGCTGCCTAGGGTCGACTTGCTTGCGGAGCTCTTGGAGCTCCTCCTTGATGGACGCCCACTCGGACATCATGTCCGGTGCAGCGGATGGCTGAGCGTAGACGGATGAGGCACGAGAGGTGGGCCTGGCGCGTGGCTCAGGACGGTGAGGGGAGTAACATGGCTGGTAAGGTGGAGACCGGGGCCTCGACTCACGGGGAATGTAGTGCTCAGACTCGAAGGGCGTGAATCGGATAGTCCGCGGCCGGATGGGGGTGTTGTCGGCTTGTCCCATGGAGACGTGGGGGCCGGAGGTAGCTGCTGCAGGGCGTGATGTGCCCGCTCTGGGTGAGGGTGAGGAGGCGGCCTTTCCTTTGAGAGCCGTCATGAGAGTTTGAATTGAGACTGATCAAGCTGTGGAATTAGACGCAGAAGCTGAGCAGCTTGATCATCTGACTGAGGAGGATGGGTGTTCCGAGACGGGCTGCCCTCGTCACGATGGCGACCTTCAGAGGTATGGACGGTGGCGACCCAAGGCCGGGCCACCTCGTCAAAGAGATCATGGGGTAGGGACTCCTCGTAATCCTGGGGATGATGGAAGGCAGTGTCGGGATTCTCACCATTGTAGATTGGGTTCAAGAAAGACTCCATATTCGGAGAAAGCCTTTCCAGACTTGAGAGACAACCTGACCTAGACAGACTCTTAGTTTCCTAAACAAACAATCCTATGCAGACAAAAGGAAAGAGAAAAAACGTCTCACCCAAAGCAAGCAGTTGGCAATGATGATGGTTTCTTTTATTTGGTTCAGGTTTGCCTCTTAGTGATTTTGACTTTTAGCAAGTTATCTCCCAAATAAGGAAGGGTTTCCTAAATGGGAGAGGGCTTCCAACTTCGGGTATGACTAAAGTTCTCTCTACTTTGCCAAATGAGTCTAGACTCGATCCTAGGTGGCGACGGGTACAACCACCCGGCCGTGTGGGAATCCACGGCCAGCGGGGACTTATGGAGGCCCTCAAGCGCGCGCTCTAGTCGGACACAAGGAGTATGTGGCCGAGAGAGCGAACGTCGCTGAGGAGGAAACTATGCTACGAATATGGAGCGATGTATGCAAGTCCTATGTGCACCGGAGTTCATGCAAAATTCTAATCCTAGTACTAACACAACGAGAATTAGGACTAATCACCCTCAGAGGAAGAGGCGACAAGAATGATGCCGCGACCAGATCGCGACACAAGCCCTGTCGCTTTCCTTCTCGCAGTGGACAGAAAGTGATTAAACCCTAATTATGCACGAAAAATCAATCAATCCTATAAAATACAAGACTGGCAATCTCTCAAGAACATGGAAAAGGCATGATATGATGAAATTCGAATGGAGTATGTGAAAATAACCCAAGTTTGCAAGAAAGATCAAGAGACCAAGGTACTGACCTGGATGCGACTAACCCTTCGTCGCCTTCTGGTAGCGACAGCAACCCCGTCGCTTTCTTCATAGGCTCGAACAGAACTCAACCAAAGGAAATAGGTGTACGGACAGACTGCGTACCTGGTAGCGACGATGGTCTAGTCGCCTTCCTGATTGCGACAGATGCCACGTCGCTTCTTCACAGAACACAGATCACGAAAAGAAACGGGCAAGGTAAACTGTATACTAACCTGATCGCGACGTAGCACGCGTCGCTACGCCGATTGCGACATGCCGATGTCGCCTTCTTACCCAGACCAGCAGAGCACTAACAAACCTAAAAAGAGCAGAACTAACACAGAAAAAACTGGACAACACAACACCCGTTAGATGACAAGGACGCAGGGAAAGGAAGAACGAGCGTGATGGGCACAAGTTGTCCCACCGTGATCGCCAAAAGGTGTAATCACGGGATTTGTATCCCCTTTTGAATTAAAAAATTATGAGTATAGGGATTAAGAACTGACCGTGATCGCCACCAGAGTAATCGCCTCGAGATGTAGATGTGGAGGGCTGACTACCTTGGAAAAGAAAAGGTGAGGGAAGGCGTACCTGATAAAGCGACAGATGCAGTGTCGCCGTCCTTGTTCTGAACGCGACAGCGGGCTTGGCGCCTTCTTGAACGCGACAGGGACCTTGTCGCCTTCTCTTCAGAGGGACAGAGTTGTGGGTTCTTGTCTTCCTACTCCTCAGCCGCCAAGGGACAGGAGCCTCACTTCGTTCTAACCTTCAACACCACCGCCAAGATGATTCAAAACAAAGAAAACCCATTAGAATTCGTGCATAGAAGATCTATTTCATAAAAATGCATGTACATGAACTATTATGGGGGGAACACACAGGATTGGGGCTTTTAACCCCTGGGGTGCTAAGGATGGTGTGTGTTTCGTGTTCTAATGCTAGACTAGAAGAAAAAACGAACTATGCATGCATAAAATTGATGAAATAAAGAAGAAAAGGAGGGGAGAATTGGATAGCCGATGGGAAAACGCCCTGGAGGGCTCTTCTGAAGCGTCTGGAGAAAAGACTCTCTTCTCGGAAGATGAAGCTCTCTGGATTCCCGAACTAATGGCTCCGGCCTTGCCCAAAAAGATGGAGAAATAAGGTTTTTATGGGTGATTATTCCCACTCGGGTCTGAGAGGAATAATGGGCAAGAGTCCGACTCTGGGCAAGTATGGCTGTGCAAGGGCCATTGAACTCAGAAAGGATCATATTAGGAAGCCTGCTCTGAATTTGAGAAGATTTGGACTCGATTTGGACGTCCAAAAGAAGCAATTACCATCAATAGCATGGGTCCAAATCAGCCTCGGATTGAGTTTCCTGCTTAAAGACCAAAATGCGATAGCCATCGTGTCGCCTTCTGAACGCGACTGCTCGATACGTCGCCTTCCTCATATAGAAAGTACTTCAAGTCATTTTCGATTTTCTGAGGATTAAAAATGTAATTATGGTAGCGACATAGGGGCTGTCGTTTTCAGGAAGACGACCTAGGCCTGTCGCCTTTTGGACTTTTTTGCATTTGGTCATCCAAACAACTATGCACAGCCTTCAGGACGAAACATCGGACTTCTATACTCAGAGAGCTATAGCAAGAGAGATTGATTTGACCAGGAAGAGTCCTCCAAGGCGATGAACTAATGGGGATGATGTCATGATCGGAGAAAGCCAGCTTGACGATGATGAGCCAACGTGGGGCGTCAATGATACGACAAGGGATTTTGCTCGACTTATGGGTCAGAAATGGGTGTCTACACTCATGTCCCGGAGGTTGTGGAGCTTGCGTGGAGCGAGGAGGAGGTGCCCAATCCAATGTGAAGGGCCCTTATGGGTTTGTTTCTTCATTTAAGGTAGGGATGCTTGAACCCTTCTCGATCTGGGTGGGTTGGGAGCCCCTCGTGGTTTGTAGATAGCATTTATTTCTTTTCCATGCTCCCCTCCCCGTATGGTGTGTTTATAGTTTGTGGGTGGCCCCAGAATGGAGCATCCCGTAGATATGCCTCTCTATTGTGCTGACTAGGTTGCAAGCCCAGAGGGGGGGTGAATGGATTACTAAAAAACTTTCTTTTAGAATATTCCTGTAAATAAAAAATGCTTTGACAGAAGACACTAAATTCGATGGTTAGAGTTAGTAAGTAGCGAAGACATAATAAGATTAATCACATGACCAATAGAGATTTTATCTTGGTTCATATCTCCTATCACAAGGAGTCCTACGTCCAGTCCCCAAGCAACAACTTGAGATTTCACTAACCAATGGTATAGTCCTCCTTAAGACACTTACACATCTAGCCGCAGCTGGCCTTCTCTTCACTACATGAAGAGGCACAACAACACCTGATACAACAGGTCTTCCTTCTTACCAAGGGGAACAACAACCTACTCCACAACAGGTCTCTCTTCACAGATGAAGAGGAGCACTCATAAAAATAAAGGAGATGATGGCCCCTAGACCAAGCTTATAGAGATTGCTTGATCTGAGGTGGAATCTGAGAGACAAAAAGATTCACATAGAAGGAAGGTCTCTTAGATCTACAATAAGCTCCCAAAGACTAGAACAGGTTGCTGTGGAGAGCTAAGAGCATATGACTATTTTGAATGAACGATCAAGCTCTTCTTTCTTTTTCTTCAAGGTGATAAAGATATTCTTCTTGAAGTCAACAGTCTTCTATTTATCTTCTCTTGAAAGAATTAACCGTTGAAGTCTTCGTTGTCTCTCATCTTCAAGCACGTTAGATGTGTCTGGTCTGATTTAGGAATCAAGAAAACCTGTAGCCATTAAATGCTCGGATAGACACATATAGAGAAGAAGATTATCTGAATCTCTACTTGCTTCTGTCAGAGTGACAGGTCCAACATTGTAACGTGTGAGACCACCGGAAACCTGCACACAATAAATGCTGAAGCATAGACAACTTAGCCGTGTCTAAACTATCAATCAACATTAGTAGTCGTGCTTTAGGAAGATATACCAAAGAGAAAGTTCCATTGTGTCATCCTTTAAAGTTCTACTTTATGTGACATGAATATGGTAACCTGAAGATATGTCGTGTAGGGATATTGTACCAGATACAATAAATGTTTAAGTTCACAGGATACAAGATGGTTCGCAGGAATATTTGAAATCCACAGTGATTTGAAAAATATATTTGAATATCATGAAGGATAGAATATATTCAAGACTATCTGAAAAGATTATAATAATAATATCCATCAACTGTCTAAAGCATAATCATTGTAAAAGGGAAGTTGATGTTTAGAGACAGTCGATATTCAAACGCAATTGATGTTCAAGAGAAGTCGTTGTGAGTGTAATCGTTGTTGGAATGAAATCATTGTAAAAATGAAATCAATGTTGAGATATAACCATAATGTATGTGGAAACATAATCCATGTTAGAACGAAGTCAATGTGAACATAATCCATGTTTGGAGTGAAATCGATGTTCTGGATGAAATGGTTGTTGAACTGAAATCAATGTTTAACTGAGTCGATGTTCAAGTGAAATCAATGTTTTAAGTGAAATCGTTGTTGTGCTGAAATCGATATTTGATTGAAGTCGATGTTTAAGTGAAATTGATGTTGCAGATGAAATCGATGTTTAATTGAAATCGATGTTCTAAATGAAATCGATGTTGAACCGAAATCGATGCTTAAGTGAAATCAATGTAGAAACAAAATCGATGTTTAAACGAAATCGATGTAGAACCGAAATCGATGTTCTAATATGAAGTCGATGTAGAACCAAAATCGATGTTCTAAATGAAGTCGATACTTGAGTGAAATCAATGTTCTTTCTGAAATCGATGTTTTAATAAGATAGTCGTTGTTTAAGTGAAATCGATGTAGCAACCAAATAGTAATCGTTGTGAGCTTTTAATAGACGTCGATGTATACTTAGACAAATCATATGCAACTGACTTCAAATAAAAATGAGTGTAGATAACTTACTGAGTTTATTTTATTTGAGACCTATTGACAAACTTTAGAAAATAATGTTAGTCATTAATTTACAGAGTTTTGTTAATCACCAAAAATACATATAATAAATAACAAATTATATGGAGATGGATTGATCATCATGCTGGTGTCGCGATCGCGGTGCGCATCGTGACACCAGAAGAGGCGTCTGCCTTGTCGGATGCGACCTTGTCACGACGCGTTGCCCTGTCGCGACAAGGATCACTATCGCGATGTGTTTTCCTGTTGCAATGCTCTGCCTCGTTGAGATAGGGTTGCTGTCGCAGTGCCCTTCCCCATCGCGATGGTATGACGACGGCTAGGGGGGACGTGACAGTACCTATTTTGCCTCAGGTGTTTCTGTGGCCCCGGTTAGCGTGTCGGCGTGTGCCCCAGGGCAGGCTTGCCCTTAGGACCTTCTGGTGGGGAACATGTCTTCCAGTAAGATGAAATCGACATAGCAAGGTTGAACAAACTTGGTGAAGGTGCCTTGAACTTTGATCAGTTGCAGATTCGGAGGGATGATGAGTTCTGGCAACCGATCATTCCGATGCTTTGTGCGGCGCTCGACAGGAGCCCTAGAACCCTCGCCGGCTTCTGGAAAGAGGGGACGGCGATGAGAAGCAAGGTGTTTCCCCTTGGGAGCCATGAGGAAGAGGTCGGAGTGGAGAAGAACTCAGAAAAGAGAAGGAGACAGGAAGACGAGAGGAGCCAGGAAAGACCGAAATCTAGGTCTGGCGCCCTGGAGAAGGAAGGTTGGGGTTAAGAGAGAAAGGAGAAGGTGTTTTGGAAGTAACGAAAGGAAGAGGAGGTGTGGGTTCCCTTTTAAAGAGATTGGGTAAGAGTTTGAAAGGGAAGGGACCCACCAAATCCGGCCCAAAAGGTGCGCCGGTTGGGCATCTTAATTGCCCTGGCCGTCGGCTGTCGACAGGTGACTGTTCATTTGTCGACAGGCACACTCAGAAATTGCCAGATCTGAGTTTTGACAGAATTTTTGTAAGGCCCTTGAATTTTGTCCTTTTATTTGATATCATGTATGGATTCGTGCTTGTGTGTAAATATCATGTGTGCATATGTAGGTAACTATGTACATATTAGCTAGGTGTACTTACGTGTGCATGTGTAAATTAATTGTAAATAGTGGATGATTGCATGGTGTAGTAGTGTGTATATTATACTATATGTATTGCATGCATAGACATAGTGTACATAGGGTTTTCTACATGGGTTTTAAGCTCTGGCCAAAGAGCAAATTGGCATCAACATGTATGGACGTCCATGATGAGTCAACGTCCATGTCGATGGACGCCAACACTAAGTAGACGGCCATCTATGTGGACGTCTACTTCTCTGAATTTCTGTGCGCAGCAGACCCAGAAATCCCAGGTTTGCCTTGCTCGCCGATTAAGGAGATGTCCCCAACGGCTATCTCATCTCTCCCATCATCTGTGCGCGAGATCCCAAGGCCAAGACTTATAAAACACCCCTCCTTGTGTATGGAAGAGCTCTCTTGGCTCTTTGCAAGAGGGAAACCCTAGCTGTGAGAAAAGGGAAAAAACCTGAACTTCGAAGGCTTGGATCCGGCGAATGGGAGCATCTTCCGGCGATCTACATCGACTGGGAGGTAGTATGGACTTAGAGGAAGGCTTCTCCAACGACTGGTTGCAGCCTACATCGACCTAGAACCCGGAGCAAGAGAATCTTGGAGGCTTCTTGGCACTGACCAAGAGAGCTTCTCCGGCCATTTAGATCCCTTTGGAGGTTTTTCTAAAGGCAAGTAACCCATCCCCGTCGTCCATGTGTATGTCCAGTAGGTCTTAGGTATTTTATGGGATTTTATCCGTGTCCTGGAACCCCTACATTCACCTATCTTTGGAGTTCGGTCTGTGTTTTTGCACAGACAGGAACTTAACGGCAAAATATCTTGCCGTTAAGATCTTGAGTTGGCGGCAGACGATGCTGCCGTTAATCTCCTTGAACGGCCGACTTTGCCATTTAGTTCTTCATGACAGAACAGTGAGCTGTTCTTCCATGTATATGACTATTTTCTGGATTTCCTTCGTATGAGGATATATTGTAAACATTATATGTTATGTAATATAGATAATGGAATGTGTTGTGAGATTTGTTTTATGTATTTATGCAATTATTATAAATTGTTAGGTTTATGTGAAATGCATGTTTGATGAGACCTTGAATGTGCAGAGTTCTGTTCATATGATCCCTGCGAAATTTCAGTGCCATAAAATTGTTGAGTGATGTGCACGTATGTCAGTCCTCGTTCTGAAAATTTGGGAATTTTCCCAGGACCATGCTATTTGTTATAATTTCTGTATGGAAAAATAGGAGCATGTGTTGGATGTCTTAAATTTCAGTAATTGTATGATGCTTGATAAATTCGGGAAAATTCATGTGATAATATGAATGTTAGATGCAGGTTAGTGAACTGTGAAATCCGACCTTGACACTATGCTTCTATGATAAACTACTTTATGAATGGCATGTGAATGAGTATTTCATTTTTCGTAAATTCGGTATAGCTCAGAAAAATATGAGAATTTGCATGTATGATCTGAAACCTGAAAACAACATGTGGTTAAAATTTCATGTGATTTGGGAAACAGTAGATGATATTGTGGAATTTCCATGAAGAAATGAGTTATTAAAGCATGCTTGATGTGATTATAGATTGTTAATGAGTTTCAATATGATTATGGTAAATTTCTGAATGTTAAAGTTCTATTAACAGTAGCATCATGTTAGGGAAAACTGAACTATGTGCATACTGGTGAAAATGGAAGCTAAGTGCTAAATTGCGTGAAATTGTGTGTGTTAAATCGGAAAATGTGTAAAATGCGCCGTGTGTGACACTGCTTCCATAGAGGGCTGTGGAACCGTACCGTGGTAAAGTCCCCACGGGAAGGTTCAATGTGTTTGATATCCTAAGGGCATTAGGATGAAATCCTGGAGGTGGACAAGTACCACTGGTTAGGGTGGAGATTACTTCTCCCAGTCTACGCAGTTCCAAGATTCGTCACTGTGTTGCCTAGGTGACGTTTATGTGTTATGTGTATGTGTTATGTGTGTCCTTCTAGAGGTGGTTTGGACTATGTGTCACGGCATCGAAATGTGAACAATGTGAATGTGTATATGTGAAATTGTGTAGTGTGAACATGTGAATGTGTAATGTGCAAGTGAATGTTAATTGTGTAAACATGTGAAACTAATGTGTTAGAGTGTGAAATTGTGATTCATGATATGATAATGTTGGATTCATGTCAAAACAGCAAACTTAATGTGTTTCTAATGGTGAATTACATGTGCAAAAGTATGTAGAATCCATGTTAGGAGCATTTCTTCTTATGTGTGAAAATCCCATGCTTAATTGCTATCATATTGTGGTTTAAATAAAAATGTAGCTCTCATGTGGATAGATAAGTAGAAAGCATGCGGTAGGTATTTTATTTTGGAATGACATAAACCATGTGTCTTGTGCTATGAAATTTGTAGAAATATCATGATAGGTTGTCTTCTTAACATTGTTCAACCATGCTACCTGTTTTGATTTAATGTAATTGAATGTAAGGCTTACATGTGATGTATGCATGTATGATGTGTACGGAGTTTACTTGCTGAGTCTTTTAGACTCACTCTGGCTTCGGCGTACAGGTTTAGCTGGTGACCTTACTTCCTTGGAGGAGACCATTGAGAGCGACTCTGAGCGAGGAGAGTAGAGTGTTGTGGAGTCATCGTCGTTGTACTTTCACTCTCATAGTATGTAATTGAGACTTATGAAATTGAAGCTTATGTAATTCATATGTGGACTTAGTTCCTTAGTTTGCTATATAGATCATGTATGTTTAATGTGAATGATGAAATGAAAAGACAGTAGTTCTTCTACTTCCGCTACTCTGTATCTATATTTGTGTGCATCTCAATCATGTGTGTTAGTGCTTGGGTAAATGTCCCACTGTGACGAGACTCACTATACCGACGTGGATTGGTAAAATCGTACCGGTATAAGGAGGGTCGCCATAGAGATTGGTATCAGAGCGGCTGGTTGAGATTGTACATAAATATACATAAGGCATCATCTCCATTACATGCTAAGTCTTTATAGAATTGTCCACGTGTGTAGAATTGATTAATAATGAATGAAAAATAGATAAGAAAGTGGTTAGGGACTAAGTAATGTAGTTTCTAATAGTGATTAAATTAATTGCAGCTTATGGCTTCGCGCGGAAGACATGGTGGTATTTTGCTCGTGAGGGCGAGCAGAGGCGTGAGGAGCAGACTGAGCAGCAGGCCCCGGCACCTCAGGGTCCTGTACTTCCCCCACCGCCACCAGTGGATTATGGAGTGTTCATGCAGGGTCTAGTGTAGGCCATGCAGACGCAGGCGCACACCCAGGCTGCACTCCAGGCTCAGTTGGAGGCTCAGGTTAGAATAATAAAATAAAGAGTAGTCTGTTTTATTTAATTGCATGATGTTATGTTGAATATGTGTTGCTTGCTGTTTGTTGTAGCAGGCTCAGGTTCCAGTTCCCTAGGCTCAGGACCTTGGTGGACCCTCCATCATGGAAAGATTCAAGAGGATGTTGCCACCCTCTTTTAAGGGGGAGAGCGACCCATTACTAGCTGAGAGCTGGATGAGGGAGATCGAGAAGATCTTCCGGGCTGTTAGGTGTGCAGACGAGGACAAGGTTACTTTAGCCACCTATATGCTACAGGTATGTGTTAGTTTTATATGCTTGCTTATCCTGTTAAATTAGAGCTGTTAGTCGGTGCTTATGAAGGTTGTGTTGCAGGAGAGAGCCGATGTGTGGTAGGCTTCCTTACTGCGTACCCGATTCGAGGACGGTGTTATTGACATTGCTTGGGACGAGTTCGTGAGGCTCTTTCGGGCCAAGTTCGTCCCCGAGCATATCGAGGACAGGATGGAGCAGGAGTTCCTTTCTTTGACTCAGGGCTCCAAGACTGTACTCGAATATGAGGCCAGGTTTGCTGAGTTATCTAAGTATGCACGTCACATAGTAACTGATGAGCGCAGGAAGGCGAAGAAGTTTGTGATGGGCCTTAAGCCATCACTGAGGACGAGGCTAGTGGCGTTTGATCATCGTACCTTGGACGAGGCCCTTAGCGCTGCTTGTAGGCAGGAGGGTGAAATGGAGCTACCTCGAGGAGAAGAAAGCTTTGAAGAAGAGACTTGCGCCCCTTTCCAGCGGCAGGATAAGAAGAAGGCAGCGTACCAGACACCGCAGCGTCTAGTGGCAACCAGAAGTACTCAGGTACCTTCTCAACGTTCCCCTGGTGTGAAGAAGGAGTGTCCCCATTGCGGGAAGACACACGGTGGTACGGAATGTTGGATGGTAGCGGGAAAATGCTTGAAGTGCGGGAGCAGTGACCACAAGATCAAGGATTGTCCGAGACTTCAGCAGGGAGTCCAGCGCGGAGCGCCAACCCCAGCAGTGGTAGCAGCAGCAGCGCCAGCTACAGGAAGACCAGGAAGGCCTCGAGCCCAAGCTCGAGTGTTCACCCTAGCACGAGAGGATGCCGAGCAGGCGGAGCATGTCACCAAAGGTACGGTTTTACTTCTAGGTGTGCACGCTCGGGTTTTGTTTGATACGGGTTCCACTCACTCGTTCATCTCCGAGTGTTTCGCTAGGCAGTTAGCTCTAGAGTCAGGTGTAGAGTCTGAGGATTTAGAGGTCCCTTTGTCTGTACACACACCTTCGGGCACGGTATCGACTGGGAAGTGTATTCCGTCGTTACCTGTGTTATCGAGGATAGGGTTTTAGATGGGTGTTTCTTCTTGCTAAAGATGAAGGACTATGATGCTATTCTTGGTCTGGATTGCTAGAGGAGCACTATGCGTTAGTAGATTGTCGTGGGAAGAGGATTGTTTTCCGCATTCCTGGTGAGTACGAGTTCTCTCATCCCTTGCCAAGAAACTTGGTGAGAAAGTTGGTCATCTCTGCCATGAAGGCTATGCGCATGGTAAACAAGGGTTGTGACGCTTTTCTTGCCAGCGTAGTGTTGGTACCCGAGACTGATGAGTCACCTACTCTTACGGAGATCGATGTAGTGCAGGAATTTCCGGACGTCTTTCCAATGATTTGTCTGGATTGCCACTGGATAGAGAGATAGAGTTCACCATAGAGTTGCTTCCGGGCACCTCTCCTATCTCGAAGGCTTCATATCGGATGGCACCTGCGGAGTTAGCCGAGTTGAGGAGGCAGTTGCAGGAATTGCTAGATAAGAGATTCATTCGCCCTAGTGTTTCCCCTTGGGGCACACCTGTCTTATTCGTAAAAAAGAAGGATGGATCACTTAGGTTATGCATTGATTATAGGAAGCTAAACCAAGTGACAGTGAAGAACAGGTATCCCTTACCTCGTATTGATGATTTGTTTGACCAGCTGCAAAATGCATCAGTCTTTTCTAAGATCGATTTGAGGTCTGGCTATCATCAGTTGAGGATTAGGAGTGAGGATGTGTCCAAGACGGCGTTTAGAACCCGTTATGGACATTATGAGTTTTTGGTCCTTCCTTTCTGATTGACCAACACCCCTGCAGCATTCATGGATCTCATGAACATGGTGTTTAGGCCTTATTTAGACAGATTTGTTGTAGTATTTATCGATGATGTGTTGGTCTACTCTCCGGATGAGGCCACACACCGTCAGCATTTGAGGGTAGTGTTAGAGGTTCTTCGTGAGCACAAGCTGTATGCAAAATTCAGCAAGTGCGATTTTTGGTTGCGCGAGGTTCATTTTCTTGGGCATGTTATCTCCGGTGCTGGTGTAGCAGTTGATCCAGCGAAGGTCCAGGCTGTTATGGATTGGGAGATTCCCAAGACCCCTTCGGAGATTCGGAGTTTTCTTGGTTTGGCGGGTTACTATCGGCGATTTATTGAGGGATTTTCATCCATCGCCGCCCCATTGACTCAACTGACCAGGAAGGGAGTGAAGTTTGTGTGGTCCAAGACATGTGAGAGTAGCTTTCAATTATTGAAGGCTAAACTTACTTCCGCTCCGGTATTGGTATTACCTAGTGGTGCTAAAGGTTTTGCCATTTATACGGATGCCTCTCGGATTGGCTTAGGCTGTGTGCTAATGCAGCAAGGAATGGTAGTGGCGTATGCTTCTTGCCAATTGAAGGAGCATGAGCGTAACTATCCGACTCATGATCTTGAGGTTACGACAGTGGTTCATGCACTAAAGATCTGGAAGCACTATCTTTATGGTGTCAGATTTGAGGTGTTCACTGACCATAAGAGCTTGAAGTATCTTTTCTCCCAAAAGGAATTAAACCTGAGGCAGAAAAGATGGATTGAGTTCCTCAAGGACTATGACTTCGACCTTCAATATCATCCAGGGAAGGTGAATGTCGTAGCGGATGCTCTTAGTAGGAGGAGGTCTTCGCTCCAGCAGGATTGGAAGATGTTGGAGGATGCAGCATGTGCGATAACTGAGTTAGAGCCATCATTGTGTCAGGCTTTTGTAGCTCAGTTGTCCCTTAGGTCTTCAGTGTTGGATGAGGTGATCGAGCAACAAAAAGCCGACCTTAGACTCCAAGAGTTAGTGGGCAAGGCGGGCATTGCTCGTGACGAGGATGGTGTGATTAGATTCCATCACCGAGTATGTGTTCCCGACATGGTAGATGTCCGTGAGCATGTATTGGCAGAAGCTCATAGGTCGAGATTCTCTATTCATCCGGGTAGCACTAAGATGTACCAAGATTTGAAGAGGTCCTTTTGTTGGTCCGGCATGAAGAAAGATGTAGCAGATTCTGTATCTAGGTGTCTAGTATGTCAGCAAATGAAAGCCGAGCGGCAGCGACCATCTGGTCTTATGCAGAAGATGGAGATCCCAGTATGGAAGTGGGAAGCTGTCACTATGGATTTTGTTTCGGGATTTCCTCGATCTAGACGGGGTAATGACTCGATTTGGGTAGTCGTAGATAGATTCTCGAAGACTGCACATTTTTTGCCTATGAAGAAGAAGCAGTCAGTGGAGAGTTTGGCTAGATTGTATGTCAGTAGCATTATTAGATTGCATGGTGTGCCGAAGTTGATCATTTCAGATCGAGATCTGAGATTTACTTCGAGGTTGTGGAAGGGTCTTCAGGATGCTTTGGGTTCGGAGCTGAAGCTCAGTTCGGCGTTTCATCCTCAGACAGATGGACAGTCTGAGAGGACTATCCAGACGCTCGAGGATATGTTGAGGGCATGTGTGCTGGATTGGAAGGATGATTGGGATTGCCATTTACCTCTAGTGGAGTTCACATATAACAACAGCTTTCATGCGAGCATTGGTATGGCTCCATTCGAGGCGTTGTATGGAAGGCCTTGCAGTTCTCCTTTATGTTGGGAGGAGACCGGCGATAGGCAGCTGATCGGTCCGGAGTTAGTTCAGGAGACCTTGGATAAGGTCCAGTTGATCAGGAAGAGGCTTGTTGCGGCACAGGATAGGCAGAAGAGCTATGCCGACAACAGGAGGAAGGATTTGGAGTTCGGAGTGGGTGAGCATGTCTTTTTGAAGATTTCACCTATCCGAGGTGTTGTCAGGTTTGGCAGGCATAACAAATTAAGTCCTAGATTCATTGGCCCGTATGAGATTCTCAAGCGTTTAGGTAGCGTGGCTTACGAGCTAGTTTTGCCTCTGGCTTTAGCTAGCGTTCATCCCGTTTTCCACGTATCTATGCTCAAGAGATATGTCCGAGATCCATCTCATGTTATGAGTCACGAGCCAGTAGAGATCCAGCCAGATCTGTCATATGTGGAGCAACCAGTAGCTATTCTTGACCGGAAGGTCCAGCATCTCTGGAACAAGAGTATTGCGTCGATGAAGGTTCTATGGCGGAACTTCTCGCGGGAGGAGGCTACTTGGGAGCTTGAGGATGCGATGAGGAAGAAGTATCCTCATTTGTTCGAGTAGTGTCGTTTAAACTTCAAGGACGAAGTTTCCTTAAGGGGGAGAGGGTGTAAGGCCTTCGAATTTTGTCCTTTTATTTGATATCATGTATGGATTTGTGCTTGTGTGTAAATATCATGTGTGCATATGTAGGTAACTATGTACATATTAGCTAGGTGTACTTACGTGTGCATGTGTAAATTAATTGTAAATAGTGGATGATTGCATGGTGTAGTAGTGTGTATATTATACTATATGTATTGCATGCATAGACATAGTGTACATAGGGTTTTCTGCATGGGTTTTAAGCTCTGGCCAAAGAGCAAATTGGCGTCAACATGTATGGACGTCCATGATGAGTCAACGTCCATGTCGATGGACGCCAACACTAAGTAGACGACCATCTATGTGGACATCTACTTCTCTGAATTTCTGTGCGCAGCAGACCTAGAAATCTTGGGTTTGTCTTGCTCTCCGATTGGGGAGATGTCCCCAACGGCTATCTCACCTCTCCCATCATCTGTGCGTGAGATCCCAAGGCCAAGACATATAAAACACCCCTCCTTGTGTATGGAAGAGCTCTCTTGGCTCTTTGCAAGAGGGAAACCCTAGCTGTGAGGAAAAGAGAGAAAACCTGAACTTTGAAGGCTTGGATCCGGCGAATGGGAGCATCTTCCGGCGATTTACATCGACTGGGAGGTAGTATGGACTTAGAGGAAGGCTTCTCCAATGACTGGTTGCAGCCTACATCGACCTAGAACCCGGAGCAAGAGGATCTTGGAGGCTTCTTGGCACTGCCCAAGGAGAGCTTCTCCGGCCATTTAGATCCCTTTAGAGGTTTTTCTGAAGGCAAGTAACCCATCCCCATCGTCCATGTGTATGTCCAGTAGGCCTTAGGTATTTTATGGGATTTTATTCGTGTCCTGGAACCCCTACATTCACCTATCTTTGGAGTTCGATCTGTGTTTTTGCACAGACAGGAACTTAACGGCAAGATATCTTGCCGTTAAGATCTTGAGTTAGCGACAGACGATGCTGCCGTTAATCTCCCTGAACGGCCAGACTTTGCCGTTTAGTTTTTTAGGACAGAACAGTGAGCTGTTCTTCCTTCTATATGACTATTTTCTGGATTTCCTTCGCATGAGGATATATTGTAAACATTATATGTTATGTAATATAGATAATGGAATGTGTTGTGAGATTTTTTTATGTATTTATGCAATTAGTATAAATTGTTAGGTTTATGTGAAATACATGTTAGATGAGACCTTGAATGTGGTAGAGTTCTATTCATATGATCCCTGCGAAATTTCAGTGCCATAAAATTGTTGAGTGATGTGCACGTATGTCAGTCCTCGTTCTGAAAATTTGGGAATTTTCCCAGGACCATGCTATTTGTTATAATTTTTGTATGGAAAAATAGGGAGCATGTGTAGGATGTCTTAAATTTCAGTAAATTGTATGATGCTTGATAAATTTGGGGAAAATTCAAGTGATAATATGAATGTTAGATGCAGGATAGTGAACTGTGAAATCCAACCTTGGCACTATGCTTCTATGATAAACTGCTTTATGAATGGCATGTGAATGAGTATTTCATTTTCCGTAAATTCGGTATAGCTCAGAAAAATATGAGAATTTGCATGTATGATCTGAAACCTACAAACTACATGTGGTTAAAATTTCATGTGATTTGGGAAACAGTAGATGATATTGTGGAATTTCCATGAAGAAATGAGTTATTAAAGCATGCTTGATGTGATTATAGATTGTTAATGAGTTTCAACATGATTATGGTAAATTTCTGAATGTTAAAGTTCTGTTAACAGTAGCATCATGTTAGGGAAAACTGAACCATGTGCATACTGGTGAAAATGGAAGCTAAGTGCTAATTGCGTGAAATTGTGTGTGTTAAATCGGAAAATGTGTAAAATGCGCCGTGTGTGACACTGCTTCCATAGAGGGCTGTGGAACCGTACCGTGGTAAAGTCCCCACGGGAAGGTTCAATGTGTTTGATATCCTAAGGGCATTAGGATGAAATCCTGGAGGTGGACAAGTACCACTGGTTAGGGTGGAGATTACTTCTCTCGGTCTGCGCAGTACTAAGATTCGTCACTGTGTTGCCTAGGTGACGTTTATGTGTTATGTGTATGTGTTATGTGTGTCCTTCTAGTGGTGGTTTGGACTATGTGTCACGACATCTAAATGTGAACAATGTGAATGTGTATATGTGAAATTGTGTAGTGTGAACATGTGAATGTGTAATGTGCAAGTGAATGTTAAATGTGTAAACATGTGAAACTAATGTGTTAGAATGTGAAATTGTGATTCATGATATGATAATGTTAGATTCATGTCAAAACAGCAAACTTAATGTGTTTGTAATGGTGAATTACATGTGCAAAAGTATGTAGAATCCATGTTAGGAGCATTTCCTTCTTATGTGTGAAAATCCCATGCTTAATTGCTATCATATTGTAGTTTAAATGAAAATGTAGCTCTCATGTGGATAGATAAGTAGAAAGCATGCGGTAGGTATTTTATTTTGGAATGACATAAACCATGTGTCTTGTGCTATGAAATTTGTAGAAATATCATGATAGGTTGTCTTCTTAACGTTGTTCAACCATGTTACCTGTTTTGATTTAATGTAATTGAATGTAAGGCTTACATGTGATGTATGCATGTATGATGTGCGCGGAGTTTACTTGCTGAGTCTTTTAGACTCACTCTGGCTTCGGCGTATAGGTTTAGCAAGTGACCTTACTTCCTTAGAGGAGACCGTTGAGAGCGACTCTGAGAGAGGAGAGTAGAGTGTTGTGGAGTCATCGTCGTTGTACTTTCACTCTCATAGTATGTAATTGAGACTTATGAAATTGAAGCTTATGTAATTTGTGGACGAACATTGTAATTTGAATTTTGTATTTCATATGTGGACTTAGTTCCTTAATTTGCTATATGGATCATGTATGTTTAATGTGGATGATAAAATGAAAAGACAGTAGTTCTTCTACTTCCGCTACTCTGTATCTATATTTATGTGCATCTCAATCATGTGTGTTAGTGCTTGGGTAAATGTCCCACTGTTACGATACTCACTATACCGACGTGGATTGGTAAAATCGTACCGGTATAAGGAGGGTCACCACAATTTTGCTGGGCAATGAGCGTCCAAAGAGTATATAAGGTGGAAAATAGGTATATACACATTATAAAATGTCATACCCACTAATATTAAGACACGTCATAAATCTACAATGGTTGTAACATAATACCCTAGGAGTCTCAAGTTGGAGCATTAAGAAGACATCGTACATAAGCATAGGAAAATAAGATAACCTCTTTGAACAAAACCATTGTAGAAAAGCATATTTCCTAGTGGGTGATGGTCGGATGGTATATGAGAAAGATGTCCACATGAGGAGTTAACCATAAACAACAAAGTGCCCGTGATTTGAGAAAAATGGAGGCTTCACTCTATTTCTTCTTTAAATTATTTCTTTTGTCAATTTAATATGGGAAAAGTAGTAATTAGGATCACTTTCACCTTTTGACGTAAATGTAGACATTTGGGATGCCCGTACCCCCAGTTACTCAGTGAAAGTGACCATCATACCATTGTACAAAGATAATTAATAAGCTTTTTGACGCGAAGACAGACATATATGATGCCCATGTCCCTGGTTACTTAGTAATACACATCATTGCTCTGCCTTTGTCCCATTATTTTTGTTGATACACTTTTGAGTGTGAGAAATAGGTAGCTTTTCTCCTTTATTAATATTTGTTTGTTTTGAAAATCAAGGTCAAAGCGTATTTATGGTTAAAAACTAATGCAAGACACAAAGTTTAATGACCTTTGGACTTATCACGTCACTTGGGAAAAATGATTATCCACAAGGGAGGTATTCAAGAGAGTTGGATTAAACCCATTAGTTTTGTGCCATGTACTCTGAATGATACAACCTAGACTCATGCAAGAATAGTATGTCAAAATCATTGTGGTTTAGATAATATCTTTGGTATTATGTGGATATGAAAGATTATAACATAAGTAAGTAGCCAATTTTCACCTTACATTAAATGTATGAACATGCTCATAGAGGATGTTGAGAAAAGATGAAGATTTATAGATGAAGTGGGTAGCTGTCGACAGCAAAATATGAGCATGTCGACAATGCAGACAGTTGTGAAGTACTGGGTTCAAGCAGGGTATGGCTGTCGACAGCTGGGGTCTTGGCTGTTGACAGATACACACAGATAGAAAATATGAAGTTCGGGGAGATAGAAACTGTGCCTGGCTGTCGACAGCAGCAGAAGTAGCTGTCGACAGATACATATAGGGTTCAATTTCTGGGTTCTGTGAAGGCATAGCTGTCGACAGGCTGTTTGGGGCTGTCGACAGGAACTTTGACAAAATAATTTAAAGGCTGAGATGAGAGAAAAATTGGAACTTTAGGTTGAGGAAATGAGAACTTATAAAGAATAGAGATTTTCCCTCATGAATTCACTCATCAAACCTTAACTTACTCCCCCATAGTGTGTGCATTTGAGGACTCAAACATTCAAGCAAT
Organism: Colocasia esculenta; assembly: GCA_014218235.1. NCBI lineage: Eukaryota > Viridiplantae > Streptophyta > Magnoliopsida > Alismatales > Araceae > Colocasia > Colocasia esculenta. The sequence goes on along the minus strand of CM024754.1, from coordinate 95,349,455 downwards.
TCAAGCAAGATTTTCATATGCATGGCAATCATTCGCACACCAGAGATCATTCATAAGCACATGAGCACAAAAATTCTTTTGTTTACAAAAATGAGTGGGTAAATTGAAATGAAACTATATACCCTATTTGAAGTGGATGACCTTTATATGCAACTTGACTATGGATACGTGGTGGAGAATATTTCCTCACGCATAATGATAGTTTCGAAACAAGCAAGACTTATTTTTTCACATGCCACCATTTGATATACCACATAGTCCTTACACACAAAGAGCATATACTCCAAAATTGGGTATAGGTTTCATTGCATTTTACACAAGCCCAATTCTCTCCTTAGTGTAGTGAATCTATCTTCAGACAAGGGTTTTGTGAAAATGTCAGCCAGTTGCTTTTCAGTGGGTATGAAGCTAAGCTCCAAGGATTTGTTGGCTACCTCATCTCTCAAGAAGTGATGTCTAATCTCAATATGTTTGGTTCTTGAGTGTTGAATTGGGTTCTTTGAAAGGTTGATAGCACTAGTGTTGTCACATAAGATAGGTGTGCATCCAATGTCAATGTTGTAATCTCGCAATTGACTTTTTATCCACAACACTTGAGCCGCACAACTCCTTGCAGCAACATATTGTGCCTCTGCAGTAAAGAGTGCAATTGAGTGTTGCTTCTTGGATGCCCACGAAACCATGCAACCACCAAGGAATTGACAATACCCACTAGTGCTTTTTCTATCAATTTTACACCCAGCATAGTTAGCATCAGAATATGAGATTAAGTTAAAGCTACTCCCTGCTGGATACCAAAGACCCAAATCATACGTACCTGAGAGATATCAGAAAATCCTTTTAACTGCAACCAAATGGCTTTCCTTTGGACTAGATTGGTATCTAGCACAAAGACAAACACTAAATTGTATATCTGGTCTACTTGCAGTAAGGTAAAGGAGAGAGCCAATCATACCTCGGAATTGCTTTGCATCTACCTTTTTACCTTTTTCATCATTTTCCAGTTTTATGCTGTGCTCATGGGTGTTGAGGCAGGCTTGGCTTGTTCAAACTGAAAACGTTTTAGTAGCTCCTTTACATATTTTTCTTGATTAATGAAGAAGCCATCTTCATGTTATTTTACCTGCAAACCAAGAAAAAATTGAAGCTCCCCGTTAAACTCATCTCAAATTCACTGTGCATGTGTTTAGAGAACTCTTCACACAGTGATGAGTTAGTGGAACCAAAGATGATGTCGTCCGTCATATGCCTCGAGTAGCCACTATCCAGGTACCATTTGTTTTGATTTTGGGCTGCTAGGCATTCCTGCAAAGATGGATCAGAAAAGAGGTTTTGGTACCTAAATTACTTTGGGTCCCAATTTTTCATTCATGCCAAGAAGTAAATGCTTTGGAAACCAAACTTGCTTACATTTCAATTTGTTTGAGTTATTCCAGCATTGTTTTTCATTGTGCCCAAGTTTCTTACATAAATTGCATGATGAAGATTTTCTCAAAATATTTGCTTTGTTATTTTGTTGAACATTCATTTGCATTTTCCCTTTTTGTTGCCTAGATGGCTGTCCCTTGGCAGCATACTTTCAGGCCTGTCGACAGCTCTCTTTGGGTCTGTCGACAGACTTCTTAATTTTTTGAACAACTGAAGTCTTTTGTTTGGGTTGATGTTGCTTACCCTTTGCTTCAGTTTTCTTGTTCTTGGGACAAACCTGTTTGCTTGTGCTTGGACTACAATCAACAAAAGATGTAATCAATGTCTCTCCAATTTTCTTTTGTTTTACAGGTTGATACCCAATCTCATGCTTTGCAATAAAAGTATTTGATCCCAAAATTGCATCGAGATTTTGCTTTCCCTTTACAAATCTTGTTAGATCTTCAGATTTTTCTTTAAGATCATTTTCAACTTTTTTCCAACTTTTTCTTAATCTCTTGATTTTCATGTTGAAGAGTTTCAAGGGAATTGATTAGGCTTTGTTTTTCTTTTTCACTCTCTTGCAATTTTACTTTTATGCAATCCATTTCTTCACAGTGAGCCTCCTTATCAATTTTCATCATTTCAATCTCTTTATTTAAGACTGCAATCTGTTCATCATTGGGTGTGCTATGAACGAATGAATTGATTTTCTTTTTGAGTGCTTTATTTTCAGACTTGAACTCACAAAATTTCTCAAAGAGCAATGTATAAGCTTCTTCCCATTCATCTACAATATAGTTTTCAAAGGAAGAGTTTACCTCAGTGGAGTCCTCACTCCTTGCCATTAAACAATGAATTTCTTCATCTCCTGAGCTTGCTTGTGCGTCCTCGTCTTCGTCTTCATCACTCCAAGTTGCCAACATTACCTTGGCTTTCCTGAAGGTGAATTTTTCTTTCTTCAGTTTCTTCTTGAGCTCCGGGCATTCTCCTCTCATATGCCCTGGTTTCTTGCACTCATAGCACACAATCATGTCAGATTTCTTACTAGACTCAATTTTATTTGAAAAATCTTTCTTTTGAAAAGATTTGGAGTTACCTGAGCCTTTCCTTTTGAATTTAAGGAATTTCTTGAACTGTCTAGTGAGTATGGCCATTTCATCGTTCTCACTATCACTAGATGTTCATTATCATCACTTTCCTGTTGCATGTCCTTTTTGGAACTGGAGAGACTTTTGTTGGAAGCTTTTAGAGCAATAGATTTTCTTGGATTTTCTTCAGTTTCTTTCCTCTTTACATTATTTCATAGGTCATTAAGGAACCAATTAGCTCATCTAATTTCATTTTTGAAAGATCTTTAGAATCCTCAATGACGGTGGCCTTAGTATTCCTGGAGGATGGAAGAGACCGAAGTATCTTCCTAACTAAGTCACTTTCTGAGTATTCTTTCATAAGACCTTTCAGTTCGTTGATTATTAGCATGAACCTTGCAAACATATCTGATATGGATCATCATTTTTCATTTTAAACATCTCATATTCAGACACTAGCATGCTTGCTTTGGTTTCCCTTACCTCAGACGTACCTTCACAGATGAGTTCAAGCTTGTCCCACATTTCTTTTGCTGAGGAGCATGTGGAGACTCTTGAATACTCCTTGGGATGCACGGCACATTGCATCATGTTAATGCGCTCCAGTTGAGAGTCCCTTCTTATCTGGTCCTTGTTTGTCCAAGTGTCTTCATCCTCGGGCAGCACATACTCCCCTTTGCTGACGATCTTCCATAGCTCAAAGTCTTGAGCTCTCAGAAAGACCTGCATGCGATTTTTCCAATATGGATAGTTAGTGCCATCAAGAAGGGTGGCCTGGACACTAAATGTCCTGCATCCATATACCCCTTGTTAGATTCCATGAGATCGAGAATCTCCTGATCGTAAGATCAAACAATTAATACAGTAAATCGGAGAAACCTGGCTTTGATACCAATTGAAAGATGCGCGGAATTATCTATTATGGTAATCTAGAAAGGGGGGGGGGTTGAATAGATTACTGTCAATTAAAACACTATGACCTTCTTTTTAATAGAGACACAGACTTATCAATATCTCAAACAGAGTTGAATTAAATTCGAACCAAGATGTGTGTGTTTGTTGTGAATAAAATAGGAACAACCTATCTAGCGTGTGTAGAACCAACGTGCCTACTAATCATCTACCGTGAAGGCGTAGCAAACCATATAACATGAAGATTTAAGGTGGTTCGGAGTACACAACTTGTGTATCCTACGTCCACCGTCCACACACACATGCAGAAAGACTGCTTATGAGCGAGTTCAATCACTACAACACACACACACACACACCACGTTGTCTGATGTAAACAAGCAATCAGAACAACACCACACACGCAGATCAAGCACAAGAGACGCTTGATCCACTACCACACACACAGAGTATGAAAAGTGGTAAGAGAGAAGAGTTCAGAGTTGTAGAATCAAATCCTGAGATAGAACTCTTTGAGGTGGTCGTCTAGAAGAACTCCAAACTTCGTTTGGATGTTGAACACTTGATGGAGAAGCTTGAATCGTGGACGAACCGGCTTCAACTCCGCTTGGAAGATGAATCTTCTTCGCTCTGGACGGAGGGTTGAAGCAGAGTAGCAGAAAAAAGCTTTCTCTCTTGGATTTTGCTTAGGGTTTGGTATGGTTGCTTCTTGCTGCAAAAATACCTCCTTATGTTCTATATATATGAGTGTCCAAGTTAGGAGAGACGTGGTAAAAGAAAACACCTAAATACGGAACATATCAAAATCTCGGAATTAAAGTTTCTCTTCGTCTGTCTACATGTTACTGTTCATCTGTCGACAAGTACTGATAGATTTGCAATTTCTAGAGCACTGGTCTTCCAGGAAGTGTTTTCCTATGTGTAGCTGTCGACAGGCGATTTGTGGCTGTCAACAGGCACACTTCAATTTGTGTTTTCTGATAGTATCTGTCTTTCCTGTGTCTAGCTGTCGACAGTATCTTTTAAGCTGTCGACATGCACTTGCTTGATGTGTTTTTCTTTAAGCTTTTGCTCTTGATTTTGATTTTGATGCTTGTCTTGCATGCATTCACACCTACATTAAAGAACATTATTAGAGAGATATAATAAATATGTAGATGATCAATTTGAAGCATGGTTTGATATGTTGCTTGACATGTCAATGTCCTCATGTTACAACCATTCACACAACATCAATTTATATTGTTCATCATCAAAAACATGTAATCACAAACATCACACTTTGAACCCAACAGGTCGAGGATAAGACGTCATTGGATGCACTCGACCGGTTGACTAGTGGTAGTGTTTTCTGTAGCTAGTGTCTCTTATCCAGGTAGGGTTCGCTCTATCTGTGTTGCCAGTCGTGTGGTGGTCATGACGTGCAGTCATACAGAGTTTCCAACCGTGGTGTCTTCCCGTACCATTGTTAGTTAGTAGCTTTACTTCCGAACTTTCCCTTGTAGAGTAGAAGATATAACTGTTATTATTTAACTGTTTATATATTCTTCTCCCTGTTAGAGCCAGTAGGAGATTGGTAGTCCCTACTGAGCTTCTGTTGTGAAGCTCATCCCTTTCTTTTCCAGGTGAGACTTCTCAGCAACAGCAGGGCGCGCGTCGGGCGGAGGAGGCGGGGTGGTAGTTGTCGTCCCCCCCGCTAGCAGTGGTTTCCCCCTCTAGTTGTACTTCACCCTCGGGGTATGCCCCTAGGGAATCTGTTCTTCCCTCCTTTACTTGTACTAGTTGTGTGCAGTTGACATTGATTTCCTTTACATATTCTGTTAGACTTGTGTTATAGCCCTTCCGGGTCCCCAGATCCGTGGGCGGCGACCGCGAAAATCAGGTCCTTGTCTTGGACCGAGGGTCGGGTTCTCGGGGTCATTACACACATTGTCGCAGCGTCCCTGGGAGACGCGTTGGTGTCACGGTGCGTTGACTCATCGCGTTAAGGTCCTTAACGCAACGCGTTGCCCTATCGCAACTTGGGTGTCGAAGGCTTAAGGCCTTGGCCGACAACCCCTTCTCCCTTTTCCTCCTTCCCCTCTCTTCTTCTACCCCTCCGGCAGTGCTCCGCCTCCCTCTCTCCCCTTTGTGCATTTCAGGTGAGGAGGAGGGCCGTGCTCATGTCCCCGAGGTTGTGGAGTGAGGAGGAGGAGCCCAATCCAATGTGAATGGTCCTTATGGGTTTGTTTCTTCATTTAAGGTAGGGATTGCTTGAACCCTTCTCGATCCGGGTGGGTTGGGATCCCCTCGTGGTTTGTAGATAGCATTTATTGCTTTTCCATGCTCCCCTCCCCCGTGTGGTGTGTTTATAGTGTGTGGGTGGCCCCGGAATGGAGCATCCCATAGATCTGCCTCTCTATTGTGCTGACCAGGTTGCAAGCCCAGGGGGGGTGAATGGATTGCTAAAAAAATTTCTTTTAGAATATTCCTGTAAATAAAAAACACTTTGACAGAAGACACTAAATTCGATGGTTAGAGTTAGTAAGTAGCGAAGACACAATAAGATTAATCACATGACCAATAGAGATTTTATCTTGGTTTATAACTCCTATCACAAGGAGTCCTACGTCCAGTCCCCAAGCAACAACTTGGGATTTCACTAACCAATGGTACAGTCCTCCTTAAGGACACTTACACATCTAGCCGCAGCTGGCCTTCTCTTCACTACACGAAGAGGCACAACAACACCTGATACAACAGGTCTTCCTTCTTACCAAGGGGAACAACCACCTACTCCACAACAGGTCTTCTCTTCACAGATGAAGAGGAGCACTCAGTAAAAATAAAGGAGATGAAGGCCCCTAGACCAAGCTTATAGAGATTGCTTGATCTGAGGTGGAATCTGAGAGACAAAAAGATTCACACAGAAGGAAGGTCTCTTAGATCTACAATAAGCTCCCAAAGACTAGAACAGGTTGCTGTGGAGAGCTAAGATCATATGACTATTTTGAATGAACGATCAAACTCTTCTTTCTTTTTCTTCAAGGTGATAAAGATATTCTTCTTAGATTCAGCAGTCTTCTATTTATCTTCTCTTGAAAGAATTAACCGTTGAAGTATCCGTTGTCTCTCATCTTTAAGCACATTAGATGTGTCTGGTCTGATTTAGGAATCAAGAAAACCTGTAGCCATTAAATGCTCGGATAGACACATACAGAGAGGAAGATTATCTGAATCTCTACTTGCTTTTGTCAGAGTGACAAGTCCAACGTTGTAACGTGTGAGACCACCGAAACTTGCACACAATAAATGCTGAAGCATAGACAACTTAGCCGTGTCTAAACTATCAGTCAACGTTAGTAGTCGTGCTTTAAGAAGATATACCAAAGAGAAAGTTCCATTCTGTCATCCATTAGAGTTCTACTTTATGTGACATGAATATGGTAACCTGAAGATATGTCGTACATGGATATTGTACCAGATATAATAAATGTTTGAGTACACAGGATACAACATGGTTCGCGAGAATATTTGAAATCCACAGTGATTTGAAAAATATATTTGAATATCATGAAGGATAGAATATATTCAAGACTATCTGAAAAGATTATATAATAATATCCATCAACTGTCTAAAGCATAATCATGTAAAAGGGAAGTTGATGTTTAGAGACAGTCGATATTCAAACGCATTTGATGTTCAAGAGAAGTCATTGTGAGTGTAATCGTTGTTGGAATGAAATCATTGTAAAAATGAAATCAATGTTGAGATATAACATAATCTATGTGGAAACATAATCCATGTTAGAACGAAGTCAATGTGAACATAATCCATGTTTGGAGTGAAATCGATGTTCTAGATGAAATGGTTGTTGAACTGAAATCGATGTTTAACTGAGTCGATGTTCAAGTGAAATCAATGTTTTAAGTGAAATCGTTGTGGTACTGAAATCGATATTTGATTGAAGTCGATGTTTAAGTGAAATCGATGTTCCAGATGAAATCGATGTTATTGAAATCGATGTTCTAAATGAAATCGGTGTTGAACCGAAATCGATGCTTAAGTGAATCAATGTAGAAACGAAATCGATGTTTAAACGAAATCTATGTAGAACCGAAATCGATGTTCTATATGAAGTCAGTTAGAGAACCAAAATCGATGTTCTAAATGAAGTCGATACTTGAGTGAATCAATGTTCTTTCTGAAATCGATGTTTTAATAAGGTAGTCATTGTTTAAGTGAAATCGATTGTAAAACCAAATAGTAATCGTTGTGAGCTTTTAATAGAAGTCGATGTATACTTAGACAAATCATATGCAACTGACTTCAAATAAAAATGAGTGTAGATAACTTACTGAGTTTTATTTGAGACCTGTTGACAAACTTTAGAAAATAATGTTAGTCAATAATTTCTAGAGTTTTGTTAATCACCAAAAATACATATAATAAATAAAAAATTATATGGAGATGGATTGATAATCATGCTGGTGTCGCGATCGCGGTGCGCGTCGTGACACCAGAAGAGGCGTCTGCCTTGACGGACGCCACCTTGTCACGACGCGTTGCCCTGTCGCGACAAGGATCACTGTCGCGATGCGTTTTCCTGTTGCAATGCTTTGCCTCGTTGCGATAGGGTTGCTGTCGCAGTGCCCTTCCCCATCGCGATGGTATCGTGACGGCTAGGGGGGACACGACAGTACCTATTTTGCCTCAGGTGTTTCTGTGGCCCCGATTAGCGTGTCAGCGTGTGCCCTAGGGTAGGGTTGCCCTTAGGACCTTTTGGTTGGGAATGCGGTAGGTTACCTCACTGCGTTTAGTGACCGAAGGTGACACCTTCATGGCCGTGTCGTGGCGGCAGTGCCAGTAGGCTCACGTCTGTCTAATAATCGATTGTCCGACGATCAATCGATTATTAGCATAGCGATGTTTTATGTACTACCTGGTGGTGTTCCGAGGTTCTGGCCTACTTGTGCGTGCCTTGGTTGGCCGACAGCCCTCTCAAGGGTCCGTGCGTGCCTCATGCTTGCTGGGCTTGTCGTGAGTTATAAGCCAACAGTTCGGCGTGGTTTTTATTGTGCTTGCCCCGCCTATTCGCCCGGTGCTTGGCACTTGAGGGCTTGTCCCATTCAAAGGTCGTCTTCGTTGCCTGGGGCCCCCATCCTCGGGAGCCTGTTGAGGGAGTGCTCCAGGCTACGAGCGTGCTTGAGTTGGGAGCCGAGTTGGCGGACTCTGGAGCTAAGGAAAAAATGAGGTTTGGACAGCGGCTCTGAGTCATTTGTAGAGCTCTCTTGTCTGGGGCATGATGCCGAGGTCATTGAGGTGTTTTCCTTCCGGCACAAATCAGACAGTCCTTTATCTCACTACCTCTCTATGCGTTGGTTCTGGAGCCACGTAGTGGTGCTAGGCGTGGGGCCACAGCTTGGCCAGGCTGCAGTGGTGCGTGTGTTCTTGTGGTATTCTGTGGCGGCTCTGTCTCGCTCTTCCGGGGAGGTTAGAGGTGAGAGCCAGATGGCGAGTGAAGAGAGTGTGGATGGTATGTCCTCTTAGTTTCTAGTGGCGGTGGCTTGGTTGCTGTTGTTGTGACGTTTCCTAGTGTGACTTGCTGCCCTAACTTGCACGGTGGTCGTAGCCTGGCCGTGTCTAGCTTCTATGGGTGTTGTTGGTTTGGCCTTGTTGGCTCGCGCTTCTGGTGGTTTCCGCTTCGGTGCCTCTCGGTTTCGTAGTCCTGTTCTTTGGTGCCAGTCCGTGGTAGCACCGATGTGTGTGGTTTCCCGACCTCGCGGTGTCTCCGGGGTGGTTCTGCTTGTGGGCCCTCGATCTTGTGGAGGTCTGAGGTGGTCATGCTTGTTGTGAGACATTCTGCTCACATGGTTGCTCTGCGATCTCTGCGAGACCCTTGTCTCGGTGGGCGTGTCGAGGCTTGTTTCTGTGTTGTGCTTGACTCTATTGGTTTCAGCGGGAGTAGTGTGTGTGGCCCGACCTTGGTTGTTGGTCGTGGCGTTATTATATGTTCTTCTACTTTGTAGTACCCTGCTGTAGGTGTTTCTTGCTTTATAGATTTCTAGTGTAGTTTCCAATTTTCGGAGTTCCTGCTGCTCTGGCCGGTGAGGGACTGGTAATCCCTACTGGGCCTTGTTCGCGAGGCTCACTCCCCCTACTTCCTTCAGCTAGGGGCTCGTCTTCGCGGGAGCTTGGTGTCGGCTTGTGAATTCAGCAAATTCACTTGTGAATTTAGCAAATTCACAAGCCCTTGTGCACTACGGTCAAGCACCAGAGCACAAAGGCTCCAACCCAGAGCACTAGGGCTCCAAAACAGAGTACAAAGTACTCAAACCTCTGGATCACAATAGATCCAAGTTATGCTAGAACAAGCACACTTAGAGAATAGATCCTCTAGCACAATCTATCTCAGTACAATAGAAATGTTAGAGACAAATAGAATTGGGAGATCTGTGTAGAACACATACACAGATTCCCCAGAGAAATTGACACTCTAACCAAGTATAGACTCGGCTGGATCTCCTTCTTGACCAGCACTGCTGCAATCACGAGCTCCTTCTCTTCTTCTCCTTCTTCTTCCCTTGGCGGCGTTTCTCTGCTCCTCTGGATGCAGATGCCTTTTTCCCGCTCTTCTTCCCTTCTTCTAGAATGCTCTTGGCTCTTGTCTTACGTGGGATGCTTTGGAGTACCAAAACCATGGGTATTTATAGCCCCATATGTCCATAAGGAGCCTTAGGGTACGTGGGCACAAAAACCTAGGAAGATTCTCTTGAACCCCAAGCGGCCACGTGTCCAGGTAAATTCACTTTTTTAAGTTTCAGCCGGAGTGTGTCGACACCAGCAGGGAGTGTGTCGACACACTATCCCATTTGCGCAAAACTAGTCTTCTGGGAGATGGGTCTAGTGTCGACACACTGTCCTAGTTTTGCAACTGGGTCTTCTAGGGACTGGGTCTAGTGTCGACACTGCCAGGGACTGTGTCGACACACTGGACCTTGTCTTCATGAAATTGCTTCAGGGATTGATACCCAATGTCGACACCATCAATGGGTGTGTCGACACTACCATGACAAGAATTATATGTCCCTGAGAATTAAACACATAAACCATTAGTACAAGGGATTATCATGAAGGTATGTGATCTATGTGTTTAGGAAAATACTTTTTAGCATTGTTATTATATAGGTGGTGTATGTAAATGTTCCAACCATTAAGCATTGAAATCACAACATGTCATCATTAAAATCACAATATGTCATCATTAAAATCACAATATGTCATAATCAAAATCAAAGTATGAGTGATGTTCATTGGTCATCATTAAAATACAACTTTAGGAAATTCCAAAACACACTCAACCCAACAATCTCTCCCTTTTTGATGATGACAAAATATATGCACAATCTCCCAATAACCTGACTTCCTTGACTGCAATAACTCCCCTTGACCATATACACCCTTTGAACTTTCTCCCTATAAAGAACTTTCTCCCCCTAGAAACCTTTCTTCTCCCCCTTTTTGACAGCATCAAAGAGATAGATAAGAGAGAGAACCAAAGATTGTAGGAGATCAAGAAATGAAATGTAGGAAATGAATGGTCAGAAATGATCAAAATAAATGGTCAGAAATGATCAAAATAACAAGGATCTTAGGAGCTTTAAGTTTAACACAATGTAAAATAATAAGTCTAAACTCAGTATACATGAACTTTTATGAAGGTCTTAATTTTTTCCATCCTGACAATTTGATTTTCTTTCATTTTTAATTGAGAAAGAATGCAAAAATAAATTAGTTAAATCTCACTTTTCAGTGCAAGAGATCACATTGATTAGATGTAAGATCTCCTGATTACTCAGTGGTTTAACTTTCATTATCTTATATAGAGTTGAAAATTTTGATTTCCACTTTTTGACGCGAAACAAATCACTTTTCAGGTGAAATGACCCGGTTACTTAGAGGTTCAAAAATTTACATTGCTCTGCTTGTATCTTTCAAGATTATTGATCATTTTGATCATTTGCTTTTGATGTATTGCAGGAATATGTTTGCTTTGACCAGACAAGTCATGACTACGAATTTAGAAACATTATTCTTAACATGTGGTAAACGTAGAGCTTAAACACACACATGTGAAATATTAAAGCCACTCATGTGCTTATAATAGTGTTTTGCAAATCATTTTAAAGACATTCAGTATTAAAATGACTTAACCTTGAAATGATAATGAATCTTTGAAATTAAACTAAATGCACAATGAGTTTAGTTTCAATGTCTTAAATCTCTCATAAGAAAATAGCACAATGACTCAAAAATTCTGATGATTGAGGCTCAGTAAAGACAACATTTGTCAAGAGAAATTAGTGAAGAATAGACAATGACTCCCCCTCAACAAATACTCCTCCTCAACAATTGCATAAAGGAATCTTGATACTTGGCGGAGACATATACTCACGCATAGTGAAAGTGTCCAGACAAGCCTAACTTGCCTTTCTTCAATCACTATTTGATATACCAAGAATTTCAATGCAACTGAGAAGTAGGAATTTATTTGCAAGAGAGAATGACTTTTATTTGTACAAAGAAATTAGATGAAGATTTCAGACATGTGAAAACTTGCATAAACCAAGTTCCCTTCTAAGAAAGTGAATCTAGGTTCTGCAAGAGGCTTAGTGAAAATATCTGCAATTTGTTTTTCTGTGTCAATGAAGTGGAGTTCAAAATAATTCTTTGAGACTTCATCTCGAAGGAAATGATGCTGAATGTCAATGTGTTTTGTGCGGAATGCTGAATAGGATTTTTGGACAGATTTATAGCACTTGTGTTGTCACAAAGAATGAGAATGCAACCTAATGTGTGATTATAATCTAGAAGTTGATGTTTGACCCAAAGGACTTGGGTACCACAGCTACCAGCGGCAACATACTCAGCTTCTGCAGTTGAAAGAGCTACAAAATGTTGCTTTTTGGAAGCCCAAGAAATAAGACACCCTCCTAGATATAAACACAACCCATTAGTGCTTTTTCTATCAAGTTTGCACCCGGCATAATCATCATCACTATATGCAATCAAGTCCAATTTACATCCAGCAGGATACCAAAGACCCAAATCACATGAAGAAAGAAGATATTTGAAAATTCTTTTAACGGCAGACATGTGACTATCTTTAGGATTTGCTTGAAATCTTGCGCACATGCAGACACTAATTGAATATCTAGCCTAGAGGTAGTTAAATAAAGAAGAGATCCAATCATACCTCTGTAAAGTGTAGCATTAACAGGCTTACCAGAAGTATCACTCTCAAGTCTTACACTGGGCCATGGTGTGTTGGATGGCTTGATGTTTTGGAAGTCAAACCTCTTGAGCAACTCCTTGACATATTTTGTTTGACTCAGAAAAATTCCTTCAGCAGTTTGATGTACCTGCAGACCTAAAAAGAATGTAAGTTCACCCATGAGACTCATTTCAAATCAGATTGCATAAGATGGGCAAACTCATTGCATAAATTATTATCTGTGGAGCCAAAAATGATATCATCAACATAAACTTGAACATCAATAAAATGATTTTTTACAATTTTTGTAAACTTGGTTTGATCAATGTTTCCTCTTATGTAACCTTTATTTACAAGAAAGGAGCTCAACCGTCATACCAAGCTCTTGGAGCTTGCTTAAGACCATATAGAGCCTTATTGAGTTAAAAACATGATTGGAAATTTTTCATTTTCAAAACCAGGGGGTTGTTTGACAAAAACATTTTCTTTTATGTATCCATTCAAGAAAGCACTCTTGACATCCATTTGAAAGACTTTGAATTTCAAAGAAGCAGCAAATGCAAGGAATATTCGAACAGCTTCAAGTCTTGCTACAGGGGCATAAGACTCTTCAAAATCAATACCAAGTTCTTGGTTATACCCCTGAGCAACAAGTCTAACTTTATTTCTAACAATTTGACCAGATTCATTCAATTTATTTCTGAAAATCCATCTAGTTCCAATGACAGAAGTTAAATCTGAGGTTTTGGTACTAAATCTCAAACTTGATTTCTTTCAATTGATGAAGCTCTTCATGCATAGCATTTATCCAGTTTTCACAAGATAAAGCTTCATCAACATTTTTGGGTTCAATTTGGGAAAGTAGTGCCAAAGAATCTTCAACTATGACAGAATGAAAAGATGATCTGGTTCTTATTCCATCTTGCAAATTACCAACAATGCTTTAAGTGGATGGTCTCTTAAAAATCTGGGTTCAGAAATTACCTCAGGGTTTGCATGATTTTCAGGAACATGATTTCCTGAATCACTTGAAGTTGGCAATTCAAGAACCTCATGTGCATTTGGTACTTCTTGATCTTCAAGATTTGTAGATGGATGTTCAAGAAGATCATCTTCATCATCACATTTTGGAGTTTTGCACAAATCAGAAATGTCAATTTTTGTAGATTTTCATCAAAAATGACATGTGGAGATTCTTCCACATCTTATTTTTTCAGATATAAACTCTGTAAGCTCTTGAAGTTTCAGAATAACCTAAGAAAATTGATTCAAAACTTTTTGCATCAAATTTATCAAGATTTTCTTTGTTGTTATTGTGAACAAAACATTTGCAACCAAATTTTTGAAATATGACACACTTGTCTTTTTATTTTTGAATAACTCATAAGGGGTTTTTCTGATCTTTGGTCTTACAATGCTCTATTCAAAATGAAATTAGCTGTATTTACAGCTTCTGCCCAAAAAGATTTAGACAGTTTACTTTCAATGAGCATAATTCTGGCCATTCCACAAGAGTTCTATTTTTTCTTTCTACAACTCCATTTGTTCTGGAGTTCTAGGGGAAGAAAACTTATGGAGAATTTTCAGTTCAGTATAGAGATCAGAAAATGATTATTTTCAAATTCACCCCCATGATCTGTCAAAATGGAATTCATTTGAAAGATAAACCCACTAAGGCAGAATTGTAAAATCTCCTGAATTCTGAACATGCATCATTTTTATGGGATAAGAATAAGACCCAAGTATATCTTGTAAAGTCATCAATGATCACAAAGCCATATCTATTACCACTGAGACTTTGAGTTCTGGTTGGACCAAAAAGATCCATATGAAGCAACTCAAGTGGTTTAGATGTAAGTACTTCATTGAACACTTTAAAAGATTTTCTTGTTTGTTTTCCTTGAGCACATACCACAAATAAGATTGTCAATGACTGGGAAAGATTTAGGAAGACCCTTTACAAGATTCATTCTTATGAGTTTACTAATGGTTGTGAAACTTGCATGACCCAACCTTTTGTGCCACAACCAAGCAGTGTCATTTTTATTTGCAATCAAGCAAACATTTAAAGAGGAATTATCACACAAATCAATCATGTAGACATTATTTTCTCTTTTTCCAATCAATTTAATTTTCTCAGAGAGGAGTCAATTATTTTGCATGAATCATGTTCAAAAAGAATCTTGTGACCATTGTCACACAATTGACTAATGCTAAGCAAGTTGTATTAAACCCTCAACTAAATAAACATCATCACTAAGGTAATGCAAGACTTACCAATTTTCCTTTGCCAATTATTTTTCCTTTATTCTTACCTCCAAGGTGACTGATCCACCTTCCTTTTCAATCAAGCATGAAAATTTATTTCTGTCTCCTGTCATGTGCCGTGAGCATCCACTGTCAAGAATCCAGATGTTGTTGGAATTGGATGCACGGCTTTCCTGCACATAACAAATTAGACAAGAAAAGTTTTGGTACCCACATGAGATTGGTACCAACATCCTGAGTGAGAAGAGATAACAAATCCTTTCTAACCCAAATTTGTGTATTTTTTTCACAGTGTTTTGAAACAAAAGATTCAACTTTTTGTTTTTCAATTTTCTGAACATTATACCTCTTAGTTGATTTGTTCCACTGTGAAAAACTTGGCATGTATCGCTGTTGATATGCAGGAAAAGATGAATGATAGAATAATGATTGAACCATTGGTTACCATTGTACCTTTGGTTCCAAGACTTATTCCATCTTGAATTGTAAGAGGAGAAAACATCCAATTCTATGAGAAAGATGATTATTGATTGGTTTGAAGTTTTTGTGATTTTTATAAGAAGGGTAGGTTGACCTCTGACTGGGATAGGTCGACCTGTGCATAGTGGATGTCGACCTAGGTAGGGTATGTGTTGACCTCTCAGGTTCTTTTTATTTTTGTATTTTTCCTTTGTTTTAGATGAGCTTGCCTTAACAAATTTTATTAAAGGAGTTTTGATGATTTTGTTTGCTTTGAAGATGATTCAGTTTTCTTTAAATTTTGTGGTTCAAAACTAAACCAAATTTTGAATTCATCTTAACTCCAAGTAGAGCATTCAGATTGTCTTTCCCTTGAGTGAAGTTCTTGATGATATCTTCTTTTGTTTAATGCGAAGATTGAGTTTTTCAATTTGATTCAAGTTTTCATGATTTTCCTTTCTTTTCTTTAAATTTCTTGATAGAATTGATGAGTTCTTTGTTCATTTTTTGAATTTTCAATTTCAGATCATCAACAAAAATCAACAGTCATCATTTTCTTTGATTTGGTCTGAAATTTGAGCTTCAATTCAGAAATCTTTACAGATGATGAAGTATCATGAAGAATGCTTTCAATTTTCTTTTCAAGTATTTATTTTCTTTTCTAATTTTAGATACTTTCAACTAAATTACCATATGCTTCTTGCCAATCTTCAATGGTAAATAGTTCAAAGGATATATCTACCTGTTCTTCGCTACTTCCAGCCATGAAACAAACTTCATTTTCATCTGAAGTTGAGGATTCTTCATTGCAGTCTGAGCTTTCAACATCTGACTATGTAGCCACCATGGCTTTGTTCTTCTTTTTTTGGAACTCCTTCTTGTGGTTTATGTGCTTTTCTTTCTTACCTTCTGGACAATCAGCCTTCATATGCCCAGATTTGTTACACCTATAACACAGGAATTCATCAGTTTTCTTATGATCAACATGAGAGAAATGTTTCTTTTTACTAGACATGACATTTTGCTTATTACCAAAATTCTTCTTGTTTGATTTCAGAAATGCCTTAAACTGTCTAGTGATGAAAGCAAGATTATCATTATCAGATTCAGATTTCTCAGATTCAGAATTTCTTTAGATTTTCCTTATTACTTGATGAAGCTTTAAGAGAAATGGTTTTTGTTTTTAGCATGTGTTCTTCTGATCCTTAAGGTTTAACTCATATGTCATTAATGATCCAATGAGTTCATCCAATGTGATTTTGGATAAATCCTTTGAATCTTCAATGACAGTTGCTTTAGTGTGCCATACAGGAGATAATGAGCGCAAGATTTTCTTACCAATTCTTCATTTGAGTATTCCTTACCCAAAGATCGAAGACCATTGATGATAACCATGAACCTAGCAAACATCTCAGATATAGTTTCATCAGATTTCATGATAAACAATTCATAATCAGAAAAACATGTTAGCCTTAGTCTCCCTGACCTGAGATGTGCCCTCATAAAGCAATTCTAATTTATCCCACATCTCCTTGGCAGATTACACATAGAGATTTTGGAATACTCCTTTGGATGGATGGCACATTGCAGCATGTTCATGGCGCTGTAGTTCAGGGTGACCCTTCTGATCAGCTCCCTGGTCCATTGATCTTCATCTCCAGTGACTTCAATTGGTCCTTTTTCAACAATTCTCCATACTTCATAGTTCTGTGCTCTAAGAAAAACCATCATCCTATTCTTCCAGTAAGGATAGTCAGTACCATAAAAAAATGGAGGCCTATTGATTGAATGACCTTCGGCAACAAAACCTCTAGAGTCCATGATAAAGACAATCCAACCAAAACACATAGCAATTTGAGCAAGTGATCAAAATCTAAAATATAAAAAATTCACCAAAGCACCTCAGAGTATAGATTTGACTCTGACCCGCTCTGATACCAGTTGTTGGGGATCAGATAGGTGACTTTGACAAAAGACTAAGAAATTGTGTGTATGGCAGCGGAATTAAAATAAGTAAAACACACAATTCGATCAGATCCAAGTGTGGTGTGTGAGTATAGTGAATAAGAACAGCAAACCACAGTGCACTGAAGATTTTAAGGTGGTTCGGAGAACACAACTTGTGTCTCCTACGTCCACCTCCTCACAACGGAGGAACCACTAGCACAAGTGCAGTACAATCTGAGTACAACGACTCCAACCTCTTTGAGTGCAATGACTCAAAGAAACCCAGGAGATAGGCACAACGACCTACTCCAAAGACCACTTGTGAATTCAGCAAATTCACAAGCCCTTGAGCACTACGGCTCAAGCACCAGAGCACAACGGCTCCAACCCAGAGCACTAGGGCTCCAAAACAGAGTACAAAGTACTCAAACCTCTGGATCACAATAGATCCAAGTTCTTCTAGAACAAGCACACTTAGAGAATAGATCCTCTAGCACAATCTATCTCAGTACAATAGAAATGTTAGAGACAAATAGAATTGGGAGATCTGTGGAACACATACACAGATTCCCCAGAGAAATTGACACTCTAACCAAGTACAGACTCGGCTGGATCTCTTCTTGACCAGCACTGCTGCAATCACGAGCTCCTTTTCTTCTTCTCCTTCTTCTTCCCTTGGCGGCGCTGCTCTGCTCCTCTGGATGCAGATGTCTTTTTCTCGCTCTTCTTCCCTTCTTCCAGAATGCTCTTGGCTCTTGTCTTTCGTGGGATGCTTTGGAGTACCAAAACCATGGGTATTTATAGCCCCATATGTCCATAAGGAGCCTTAGGGTACGTGGGCATAAAAACCTAGGAAGATTCCCTTGAACCCCAAGCGGCCACGTGTCCAGGTAAATTCACGTTTTTGAGTTTCAGCCGGAGTGTATCGACACCACCAGGGAGTGTGTCGACACACTGTCCCATTTGCGCAAAACTGGTCTTCTGGGAGATGGGTCTAGTGTCGACACACTCACTGGCTGTGTCGACACACTGTCCCAGTCTGGCAACTGGGTCTTCTAGAGACTGGGTCTAGTGTCGACACTGCCAAGGACTGTGTCGACACACTGGACCATGTCTTCATGAAATGCTTCAGGGATTGATACCCAGTGTCGACACCATCAATGGGTGTGTCGACACTACCATGACAAGAATTATAGTCCCTGAGAATTAAACACATAAACCATTAGTACAAGGGATTATCATGAAGGTATGTGATCTAATGTGTTTGGAAACATGCTTTTTGAGCATTGTTATTATATAGGTGATGTATGTAAAATGTTCCAACCATTAAGCATTGAAATCACAACATGTCATCATTAAAATCACAATATGTCATCATTAAAATCACAAATCATCATTAAAATCACAATATGATCATTAAAATCACAATATGTCATCATCAAAATCAAAGTATGAGTGATGTTCATTGGTCGTCATTAAAATACAACTTTAGGAAATTCCAAAACACACTCAACCCAACAGCAAGTTCTCGGGGTATGCCCCTTAAGGACTGCACCTTTCTTCCTGTACCTGTGTTTTATTTGGGGCATGTTGTACAGACTTTTGTATATTGTACATATTGTTATAGTTATTTAAATTTAGTACATATCTCACTAGACTATTCTTCTAACCCTTCTAGATCTTTGGATTCGTGGGTGGTGGCACGAACTTTGGGATCCTCGGCGGAGGTCTGGGAGGTCGGGTCGTTACAGTTGGTATCAGAGCGTGAGTCTATTGAGATTTGTGATGAGTTAATAACTATAGTTGTCCTAAAGAAAGTTACTAGTACGCTGCTGACACCGTCCGTCTAGTGTTAGGTTTGTGCTTCCAGTTGTCTTGTAGGTGTGCGGCTTCCCTGCAAGGTTTGCGTGCGTGGTGAGTGTGGTCGATCAGTGTGTTCGTGCCATGGTGGTGCGGTTGGCAGTGGACTCGCTGGCAGTGGTCTTCTCCGTGTGGAGGACGGTTGCAGGCAAGTCCAGGTGCGGTGCTCTTGGTCATCTTCGACGCATTTGTGTGTTTGTGTGTCGCAAAGGCTGAGAGAGCCTACATGTGGTGTGGCCTTCATTGGTGCAGGGTTGTTGTCTATGGAATCAGTCGTAGGTGTCCTTGCCTAGTTGGTTGTTCCCCTATTGTTGTGGTGTGTGCTGCATTGGTTGTGTGTGTGGTCTCCTATCTATGCACTACCGTGCGCTGTGCTCTGCTCGGTCGGCGTCGTTGCTCTAGCTAAGTAGATGTTCTATGTGCTGTGTTGCATCACTAGTTGAGTGCTGCGACACTTGTCTGTGGTTTCTTGTCGACCTTGTGCTGAATGGTTGTGAGCTCTGGTGAGGTGCTCCCGGAGTCCTTCTCTGTTGGTTCTGGCGGAAGTGAGGTTTCCCCAAAACTATGTTGTGTTCTTTTCTGGTTGCTATTGCATTGCCCTCTGGGTTGAGGTGCATTGCTTGGTCGCCCTGTGCTCTGGTGAGGTTTCACAAAACCGTTTGTTGTTGTCTTGGTGAGGGTTTCTCCTAGGACTATTCCGTGCTCGTTTTTGGCTATTATTGTGCTACCTCAGGGTCTGAGGTATGTTGTTGATTTGGCTGGTGCGTTCTGGTGGATTTTCCGGAACCGTGCCTTGGTGGTTCTAGTGGAGGTTCTCCCAGGACCGGATTGTGTTGCTTCTACTTGCTGCAGTGTTCTCTCTGAAGGTCTGTGTTGTTTGGTCGTTGGGTTGTGCGTTCTGGTGAAGGTTCTTCCTAGGATCGCCCTTTGTCGTTTCTGGCGGAGGTTCTTCCCAGGAGTGTTCTATGTTACTTTCGAGCCACCGTTGTGTTGCCCCTGTGGTTTGAAGTGTATCGTTTGGTTTGGTTATTCGTTCTGGTGAAGTTCTCCTTGGACGACTTTCCGTCGTTTCTAGTGAAAGTCCTCCTCAGAACTGCTTCGTGTTGTTTTGGTTGTCGCTGCTCTCTCTCTGTGTAGAGATGAGATATCATTATTGCCGGTTGGATTGTCTGCGTTATAGTCTGCTTGGGAATTTTTGGTCAAGGCGTTGTGCGCTTGGCCGTCCGTCTGGCTGCTGCATTGGCCAGCTTGTCTCGTTGTTCGTTTCCAAGTTTCTCGATTGCACTAGTAGGACTTTGTGTGTCCCCGTGGTTCGGGTGGTTTGCTTCGTTTCTCGCGCCCGGCATGCTCTTGCAGATGGTGGTCTGGTGAGTGCAGTCGGTGTCTGGCTGGTTGTGCTTCTTGTGGAAGTGTCAATCTTGCGTTTTGGTTTTATCTCTCTCGTGTGTGGAAGAGACTCGTTGCGTGTCTCCTTCCTCTGCTTTTCATAGGTTGTTGAGAGTGGTGATGCTCCACTGTGGTGTTGGGTCACTAGGGTGCACAAGGTAGCGACCTTCTTGTGGAGTTATCTTCCCTTGAGTTGTTTTTGGGTTGAGCCAGTTGCTCCCCTCGTGCTGCCATTTCTTTGTGGCACCATTGGTCGGTGGACCTGTTTGTGCCATTTGTCTTCGTGATGGTTTCTTGCTACCTGCGTGGACAATTTGGGGAATTGGGTCTCTGTTGGTTTGGTGCGAGGTAGTATCATTTTCTTTGTTGGGTTGGTTGCATGAGTATTGTTCCATTGTGCATTGGTTTTTCGTGGTTGGTTTGCTCATGCAAGCGTTATTCTGGTGTGTGCTCAATCGTGCCTCGGCTTGTGCCTTGGAGACTTTTCGTGTCGTCGTTTTGGTGTTTGGCCTCTCTATCGGTTGCGATGGAGGTGGTGCTTCTTGCTGTTGCACACTAGGGAGTTGCTATGGTCTTTTACTCCCCATACAACAGAGTCAGTGCTCCATGTTCTATGTGTTTTTGGATCCGACGTAGTCGTTGTGCTCTTGAAGTGGCTTTCCGTGCGCTTCTGTTATGGGTCTCTGGTAGAGAGTCCCCTTTGGTGGGTCCTGTGTTGTCTCGAGCTGTTGGTGTGGTTGCATGTGCTGCACCTTGTGCGTTTTCCGATGCTTTGTGTCCTTGTGCCTCAAGGGCTGGGGCCAGTGTGGCCTGTTGTGCCTTTCAGGCTTGCAGTTCTTTGTGGGTGGCTTTTGGGCAGGTCTTTTGTGGACAGTTCTTTTTGTTAGCCTGTGTTGTTTCGGCCGCTGGTGCACCTGTGTTGCACTTTGCTTAGTTTTTGGTGCTTGTGGTAGCACCATGTACTCGTGCTCGAGTGTTTCAGTTTTGTGCCTTATGGAGCCTTGGTGCATTGAGTTGCACTTTGGCTGGCTCCTGGTGCTTGTGATAGCACTGTGTGTTATGCCGTGTGCCCTGATCGTAAGCTTCGTACATCATTTCACGACTTAGCTTGGTGTTGGAGGTGTTGAGCTTTCCGCCTCTGGGACACTTTTGTGATGGCCTGTGCCTTGTGGTTGTACCATTACCACTGTGGGGTGGCTACTTTGCTTTGTCTAGGTTACCCTATTGGTGGTACGCCAGGCTTTGGTCGTGGCCTATGTCCAAGTTTTTCCCTCTTGCTTTCGGAGCGAGTGTCTTCGATTGTGGTACCCTGCTTTGGTCTGGGTCCCTCTGAGGTCAACGTGTGGCTCTCAACCTCTGCGGTTGTTTTGGTTTTTGTATGGTTGTGCGTATCTTGGTGGTTGGCATGTTGGTACCCGCACTGAGCCTCGTGTGCGCGTGGCGGGTGTGCTGCCAACTCTTTGTTGGTTCTCCAATCATGCGTGATGTTGGTGAGTCTGGAAGCCGATGGCGAAGTCTCCTTTCGGTTTGTCTGGTGACAGTGAGGCCTATTGGCTCGCTAGTACTCGACCACGTGGTTTGTCGACATTGTGAGGTGCTTAATTTCAGCTTAACCTCAGATGTCTTTTGTTCATCTATCGCGATGTGTCACATTGTGGAGCGTGTAGTTTCCCAGTGTTGTGGCTCTGCGTTCATTGGGTGTCCTTGTCTGACCGCGAGGAAGGACTGGGTGAGACCTAGTGGTGACAGTGGATGCCGTTTTTGGTGTGTTGAGCTTTCTCCATGTGCATTTGGTGTCCCTGTCAGACCACAAGGAAGGTCTGGGTGAGACCTAGTGGTGATAGTGGACGTCAATCCTTATATTGCGGATTATCTATGAGCATGATGTTGCTCTGGTTCTCATCACTTGTGTGGCTTCTCGGTTGGGCTGGTGACCGATGCTAGCTATTGCTAGTAGTGTGAGGTTGTTCCCCTGAGTGTTGTGCTTGACTCTCAAGCATTTTTCTGGATTGTTGTTGTAATACTCAGCTTCCCAGCTTTCCATTCGGTGTCTTGGATGACTGGCCGCTAACGCGTCCAGTCTGGGTGACGCGTTAGTGTCGCATCATTGGTGTCCGATGCGACAGTCATCCTTGTTGTGACCAGCTTCTGTGTTGTGTTCTTGTTGCGCCCGGCTTTCCTGTCGCGTTCTTGTGCGACCGATCAACGGGTCATGACAGTGTTCCATCACTTCGGTTGTCTGACGCCTGTCACGGTGTTAGGTGTGTCAATACGACCTGTCGGGTTGTCGCGGTGTCCCTGGGGGATGCGTTCTTGTCGCGGTGCATTGACCTATCGCGTTAAGGTCCTTAACGCGACGCGTCCCTTCGTCGCAACTTGGGTTCCGAAGGCTTAAGGCCTTGGCTGACGACCCTTCTTCCCTTTCTTCTTCCTCTTCCCTTTCCTCTCCTCTGGCGGGAGCTCCACCTCCCTCTCTTCCCTTTGTATGTTTTAGGCGAGGAGGAGGGTCATGCTCATGTCCCCGATGTTGTGGAGCTTGCGTGGAGCGAGGAGGAGGTGGCCAATCCAACGTGAAGGGCCCTTATGGGTTTGTTTCTTCTTGAAAGGTAGGGATTGCTTGAACCCTTCTCGATTCGGGTGGATTGGGAGCCCCTCGTGTTCTTTTCCATGCTCCCCTCCCCAGTGAAGTGGTGTTTGTGGCTTGTGGGCGGCCTTGGGATGGAGCATACCGTGGGTCTGCCTCTCTGCTGGTGTTGCGACCACAGTGCGCATCGCAACACCGGAAGAGGCGTCAGCCCGGTCAGACGCGACCATGTCGCGATTCGTTGCCTCATCGTGATAAGGATCGCTGTCGTGATGCATTTCCCCATCGTGACAGGGTTGCTGTCACGGTGCCCTTCCCCGTCGCGATGGTATCGTGAGGGCCAGGGGGGACACGACAGTACCTGTGTTGCCTCGTGTGTTTCCGTGGCCCAGGTTAGCATGTCTGTGTATGCCGCAAGGTAGGCTTTCCCTTAGGACCTTCAAGTGGGAAACGCGGTAGGTTGCATCACTGCGTTCAGTTACTGAAGGTGACACCTTCGTGGCCGTGTCCTGGCAGCGGTGCCAGGAGGCTCACATCTGTCTAATAATCGATTGTCTGGTGGTCAATCGATTATTAGAAGAGCGATTTTTCCGTACTGATTGGTAGTGTTTCTGAGGTTCTGGCTTGTTCGTGTGTGCCTTGCTTGGCCGACGGCCCTCTTGAGGGTCCGTGCCTCGTGTTTGCTGGGCTTGTCATGGGTTACAAGCTAGCGGTTTGGCATGGTTTTTGTTGTGCTTGCCCCGCCTGTTCGCCCGGTGCTTGGCACTTGAGAGCTTGTCCCATTCAGAGGTTGTCTCTGTTGCCTGGGACCCCCATCCCCGTAAGCCCATTGAGGGAGTACTCCAGGCTATGGGCATGCTCGAGTCTACAGCCTAGTTGGCAGACTCTGGAGCGGAGTGGAAAACAAGGTTTGGACAGTGGCATCGAGTCGTTTGTAGAGCACTCTTGTCTGGGGTGGGACGCCGATGTCATTGAGGTGTTTTTCTTATAGCGTGGCTCAGATAGTCCTTTTTCTCACTGCCTTTCTCTATGTTGGTTCTGAATCCACGCATTGGTGCTAGGCATAAGGCCGCAGCTTGGCGAGGCTGCGGTGGTGCGTGCGTTCTTGTGGTGTTTCTGTGGCAGCTCTGTCTCGCTCTTCTGGGGAGGTTAGAGGTAGGATATAGGCTGGCGAGCAGAGGGAGTGGCTGGTGTGTCCTCCTCTTGGCTGCCAGTGGTGGTGGCTTGGTTGCTGTTGTTGTGACAGTGTTTTCCTAGCGACGTTTGCAAGTATTTGCCATCCCATGCATTGTGTGATATCCCTTCCAGGTTCGAGCTCTTATATGGATTCTTCAGATTTTACAGCTATTCATGCCAATTTTGTTGGCGCGGATAATGTGGTCGACAGGGCGGTTGATGGTGTCAAGACCAAGTCTTCCCTGCGCAGGAGTGCCTCTGTTAACACATCCTCAAAGTAGTTACCTATGAAAGCTATGATTTGGAACATTAGAGGTATTGGTAATGTCTCTTCTATCCATCGTCTTAAATTTCTTATTCGTCAGCATAGACTTTCGTTCTTGGCCATTATTGAGCCCAAGCTAGCTCATGATAAAATTGAAAGGTATAGACAGAAGCTGGGTATAGATTATTCTCTTTTGAACTCTACTGACAAAGGGCGAATTTGGCTTTTCAGGAAGCATGATATTTCTGCTCACCTAGTTTGCTCTTCGGATCAATTCATCTCTGTGCGATTATGCTCTTCCTCTCATCGGGATGTAATTATTACTATTGTTCATGCAAGCTGCTTGTTAGCTGAGAGGAGAACTCTTTGGGATCATATTGTTGATTTTTCTGCTACTTGTGTCTCTCTGTGGCTTATTGGAGGTGACTTTAATAGTATTCTTGATGCTGATTAGAAAAGAGGTGGTAGGAAGGCCTTTGAGCGATCCATGACTGACTTCCAGGCTTCTGTAGCTGCTGTAGGTCTGGAGGATGCTGGTTTCTCTGGCAGCCGCTTTACCTGGTACAATGGTCAAGCTTCGAATGACATCTGGGCTAGGCTGGATCGAGTGCTTTTAAATGGTGAATGGTTAGTTGCCTACCCGGATATTCGGGTACAACATTTATCTCGTGCCTGCAGTGACCACTGCCCGTTGATTGTCTCTACTTCCCCTCCTATGCAACGTATGCCTGCTAGATTTTGCTTTCAACAAATGTGGACTACTCATGACAGATTTATGGGGGACTCTCAGCAGAGTTGCCTGGCTGCGCCACAATCCTCCTATCCCTTGCTCAATCTGGCGATGAAACTTAAGCATATGAAATCTTTCTTCTGTGACTGGAATAAAAATGTTTTTAAGAATCTTACTGATAATGTGTTGCTTGCGGAAGATGACTTCCAGGCTGCCTAGTCTATTTTCGATGCAGATGCTTCTCAGGTGAACAATGATCTTCTTTATGCAGCTCGTCAGACCCTTATACATACTCATTCTCAGGAAGAAATTTTCTGGAGATAAAAATCCCAGTTGAAATGGCTGAAAGAGGGTGATGGAATACTAAGTTCTACCATGCTTATGCAAATTCCCGCAGAAGGAAATCGATGAGTACTAAGCTCAATAATGATGATGATGATCCTGTGGTGATAAAGATGATATTGCTACCTTATTTGTCTCGCACTTCTCCAAAGCTTTCACGTCAGATATTCACAGCATCAATCGAGATTTACTTGATGTTATTCCTTGCACCCTGGACATCAATCAGAATGAAATGCTCTGCTCTGTTCCTTCCAATGTAGAAATTAAAAGGGTTGTCATTCTATGTCCCCTAATAGCGCCCCGGGGCCTGATGGTTTCACAGGTCATTTCTTTCATTCTTGCTGGAGTTTCATTGAGCCTGATATCTGTAGTGCTGTGCAAGCCTTTTTCTGTGGTCATCCTTTACCTAGGGGGTTCACCTCCTCTTTAATTGCCTTGATTCCGAAGATTGACATACCAAAGGTCTGTGCTGATTTCAGGCCTATCAGCCTTTGTAAATTTTTCTATAAAATTATATCTCGGATTATCAATGACAGGCTTGCTCAGGTCTTACCCTTATTAATATCTGAAGAGCAGGGTGCCTTTGTCAAGGGAAGAAGTATTTCTGAAAATGTCTCTATGGCTATGGAAATGGCGCAGCACCTGGGCAGGAAGTGCAGAGGTGGAATCTGATCCTTAAGCTTGATATGGCCAAGGCCTATGATCGTCTTGAATGAGACTTCCTCTATGCTGTCTTGCATAAGTTTGGTTTCTCTCTCAGATTTATTTCTCTTCTTGAGCCTCTCCTTTCGAACTGCTGGTTCTCTGTGCTTTTCAATGCCGAAATTCATGGCTATTTTAAGTCTTCCAGAGGTATTCGCCAAGGGGACCCTCTTGCCCCGGCTCTATTTATTTTGGCTCAAGAAGTTCTTAGTAGGGGTGTGTCATCTTTGTTTCGTGGGAGTTCTGGTGGAGCTTATCAAACCATGAGGCGCTGCCCTCTTGTTTCCCATCTATTATTTGCAGATGACACATTAATCTTCTCCAATGGCTCGGCTAGGTATGTTAAGCGTCTTATGGCTTTTCTGAGGGACTATGAGGCTTCATCGGGTCAGCTGATTAATGTGGCAAAGAGTTCCTTCATTCTTCATGAAAGGGCTCCCTTATCACTTAGTCAATCCATTGGCCACATCACTGGTTTTGCTCGGGGCGCTCTCCCCTTCAAGTACCTTGGTGTTTCTATTTACTCTGGTAGACGAAAACTGCTGTATTTCTCTCATATTCTGTCTAAAACGGCTCAAAAACTGCAAGGATGGAAGTCTAAGTTTTTGTCATCTGGTGGCAAGCTGGTTCTCTTGAGACATGTGCTTTCAGCTATTCCAATATACACCATGTCCTCTTTGTCTATCCCCAATATGGTTATCAAGTCTTTTCACAAGCTGCTTGCTAATTTCTTCTGGGGTTCTTATGAAGGTTCTCTGAAGAAGCATTGGGTCTCTTGGAATACTATTGCTCAGCCCAAAGAGTGTGGGGGCCTTGGGATCCTTAATCTTCAAGACATGCAGATTGCACTTAGGACCAAAATGTTATGGAAGGCGATTTCTGGAGTTTCTTTGTGGGGCAATTTTTCAAAGCTAGATATCTTCATAAAAGTCATTTTTTCTGAAGCCTCTTATGAGTTGATGCCTGCTGCTGATAGCCGCCTTTAGAGGCATGCGTCCTCCCTTGTTGCTTCTAATCATCGGGTATTCCTTGCTAATTTGGACTCTAGTGCTAGTTTTTGGTATGATGTCTGGACTGGGTCTGTCCCTCTTCATAATTTCATTCCAGAAAGGATATGGCGGAATCTCCCAGGAAAACTTTCTTCTGTTAAGCAAGTTGTTCATGAACCTGGAGGTCATCACCTCATGTTAGCTCATCAGTTCTGCTCGGCAATGGTCCTCAACAATTTTATTGCGGTCTTTGGGCCTACGGACAAGTGGATTTGGTGTCCAAACCCAGATGGTACGTTCACCTCTTCCTCTGTGTAGAAAATCTCTCAAGGTGTCATTATTGCTGGTTGGGATAAGTTGTGGAGCCCGGCTGTCCCTCTGAAGTGGTCCATTCTTGCTTGGCGTCTGGCGAAGGGTTGTGTGCCTACTGATGATGTCCTGGCGGGATGTGGTATCCCTCTGTGCTCCATGTGTTCTTGCTGTTCCCTCCCTAGTGTTGAATCTGGTACTCATTTGTTCTTTAATAGTGATGTGGCTAAGGTGGTGTGGGGGACTCTTTTCGATATCCTTCAGTTTCATAACTTGACAGTCCTGAATGCAGCACATGGTATTATTTGCTTTTTGTCTGATCACTTTGGTTGCACTTCTCTGGGGAAGCTTGTTCGGTTCATCTTCCTCTGTGTCATATGGGAATTATGGTGTAGTCGGAACCGTGCTAGATTTGATTCTCTCCCTATGTCCGGCTCTCATGTGCTTTTTAAAGTTCGGATGAATGTGCAGGATGCTATCAACGCCTCATTACTTGTGTTGAAAGATATTGCTCCAGCTCAGCTTAGGTACTTATCTCAGTGGGGGATTCATGTTCACCAGCCATCTAATCTGCCTCCTAAGATCGTCAGGTGGTTACTCCCCCCAACGGGGAGATTCAAGCTCAATGTTGATGGCGCCTTCAAGCATTCTACAGGTATTGCAGCAGGTGGTGGTATCCTTCGGAATGATCATGGGGATGTTATCTTTTCCTTTGCCCACCGCTATCCTCAGATTCGATCCAGCCTTGAGACTGAAGCACTTGCGCTCAGGGATGGGCTCTCTCTGTGTTGCGCCCATGGTGTCAATAGCATTTTGATTGAGTCTGACTCTTTGGTCCTTGTTCAAATTATTAAGGGTCGGTTTCTTTGTCCTTGGAGGATTCCTTTCCCTGTAAATGACATTCTATCTAAGTGTCAGTCCCTCCATGTTTCTATTTGTCATGTTTTTAGGGAGGCCAATCAGGTTGCGGATGCTCTCGCTAATTTTGG
Source organism: Colocasia esculenta (assembly GCA_014218235.1). Classification (NCBI taxonomy): domain Eukaryota; kingdom Viridiplantae; phylum Streptophyta; class Magnoliopsida; order Alismatales; family Araceae; genus Colocasia; species Colocasia esculenta. The sequence continues at coordinate 95,320,785 of CM024754.1, read as the reverse complement.
TTGTTCCTCAGTTTCTGATTGTAATTTCTGGTTATCCTGGGCCGATCTTCCCCCTTCTGTAAAGGGTCCCTGCCGTCTGGATAAGGCAGGCCTTCCCTCCATTAGGCCTAATGTAATTTCTTTATCTTTGATATTAATAAAATTCTCCCTGGGAGTTGTGTGGTGGTGGAGTGGTTACCTTATCCCCTCCTTGAGGGGGTGAGCACTCTCCCTCTGCCTCTTCTAGGTATTCGATTTAAAAAAAAAAAAATGTTTCCAAGTGTTATCTCGTTGCCATAGCCTGCATGGTGGTTGTAGCCTGGTCGTGCCTAGTTTCCGCGGGCATCGTTGGTTAGGCCTTGTTGGCCCATGCTTCCGGTGGTTTCTACTTCGGTGTTCTCTCGGTTCTGTAGTCCCGTTCTTTGGTGCCAATCTGTGGTGGCACCAACGTGTGTGGTTTCCCAACCTCATGGTATGTTCTGGGTCCAGGGTGGTTATGCTTGTGGGCCCTCGACCTTGTGGAGGTCTGAGGTGGCCATGATTGTCGTGAGACGTTGTTCTTACTTGGTTGTTCCATGGTCTCAGCAGGTGCACCGAGGGTGTTGCTTCCGCTTGGTGCCTGACTCAGTTGGTTTCTACGGGAGTCGTGTGTGGGTCACGACGACCTTGGTTGGTGGTCATGGCATTGCATTGTTTTGTTCTGCTGCTTTGTAGTATCATGCTGTAGGTGTTTCTCACTTTACAGCTTTCTAGTGTAGTTTCCTGTTTTTGGAGTTCTATTGCTCTGGCCGGTGAGGGACTGGTAATCCCTACTGGACCTTGTTCGCAAGGCTCACCCCCCTACTCTCTTTAGCTAGGGGCTCGTCGTCATGGGAGCTCGATGTTGGATGGTTTGTAGAGGCGGTTGTGGCGCCGTGTGCTATCAGCAGCAATGAGAGCGAGTGTTGTGAGCTCTTGTACTTGAGTGAGTTGAGAGTTGTGCTTTGCAAGTTCTCGGGGTATGCCCTTTAAGGACTGCACCTTTCTTCTTGTACATGTGCTTTATTTGGGACATGTTGTACATACTTTTGTATATTGTATATCTTATTATAGTATTCAAATTCAGTACATACCTCACTAGACTATTCTTCTAACCCATCCGAGTCTTCAGACCTATGGGTGGTGCCGCGAACTTCGGTGTCCCTGGCGGGGGGTTCGGAAGGTTGGGTCGTTATAGTTGTCGGAAACTATGTACTCTATCGGGTTTCACTGGCGACGGAGTGGTTTCCGACAGGCGTTTCTCGTGTTGTGTGTCAGCAACTGTGTGCTCTGTCGGGTTTTGTTGGCGACGAAGTGGGTTGTTGACCAGCATTTCTCGTATTGTAGATGGCAACTGTGTCCTCTGTCAGGTTTGACTGGCGACAGAGTGGGTTGCTGGTTGGTTGGTCCCAACAGAGAGGTCTGTTGGTGGCTGCAACTGTGCAATTTTCGGCTGGCGTTTTCTGTTGTTCAAGTCAGTTTCTGACGTTGCTCGGCACCTGTGGGGTTGTTGTTCCATTTGGACGCCTCACGTGCGGTTGGAGTAAGCCATTGGATTTTTGGTGGCGTGCTCCCTGTGAGTTTGGGGCTCATTATGTGAGTCATTAGTTTTCCAACTTCGTGTGTTCTATGCGCGTTTGGCGGTGTGGTTGTTGCTACGAGGAGGTTGTTATGAGACTTAGTGGCTCTTTGCACCCGCATTTTGTGTGCTCCATGCACGTTTGGCAGTGCGGTTGTTGCCATGAGGAGGTCATGGTGAGATTTAGTGGCTTCTCCGCCCCTGTGCTCGTGTTGGCTCGCATGTTCCGTTTTGTCCCTCAGAATCTCTTGGGCTTGCTCGAATTTCAAGGATGAAATTGTTTTAAGGCGGGTAGAATGTAATACCCGACTTCGCGGCTTTCCGTCCAGTGTCTTGGATGACTGTCCACTAACACGTCTGGGTTGGGCGACGCGTTAGTCTCTCGTCATGGGTGTCCGATGCGACAGTCATCCTTATCATGACCAGCTTGTGCATCGCGTTCTTATCAAGCCCGAATTTTCCGTCGCGTCTTCGTGTCTTGCTCGATCAATGGGTCGTGATAGTGTTCCGTCACTTCGGTCGTCGGATGCCTATTAGGGTGGCAGGAGTGTCAGTATGAAATGTCGAGTTGTTGCGGCATCCCTGAGAGACGCGTTGGTGTCGCGGTGCGTTGACCCGTCGCGTTAACGTCTTTAACGCGATGCGTCTCCCCATCGCGACTTGGGTGTCGAAGGCTTAAGGCCTTGGCTGGCGACCCCTTCTCCTTTTTCCTCCTTCCCCTCTCTTCTCTTCCCCCTCCGGCGGTGCTCCACCTCCCTCTCTCCCCTTTGTGCGTTTCAGGTGAGGAGGAGGGTCGTGCTCGTGTCCCCGACGTTGTGGAGCTTGCGTGGAGTGAGGAGGAGGTGGCCAATCCAATGTGAAGGGCCCTTATGGGTTTGTTTCTTTGTTTAAGGTAGGGATTGCTTGAACCCTTCTCGATCCGAGTGGATTGGGAGCCCCTCATGGTTTGTAGATAGCATTTATTGCTTTTCCATGCTCCCCTCCCCCGTGTGGTGTGTTTGTAGTGTGTGGGTGGCGCTAGGATGGAGCATCCCGTGGGTCTACCTCTCTAATAGTGTCGCGAGCGCAGTGCGCATCGCGACACCAGAAGAGGCGCTTGCCTTGTCGGACGCGACCTTGTCGCGACGCGTTGCCCGTCGCGACGCATTTTCCAGTCGCGACATGGTTTTCTATTGCGACACTCTGCCCCATCGGAATAGGGTTGTTGTCACGGTGCCCTTCCCCGTCACGATGGTATCACAACAGCTAGGGGGGACGTGTCAGTACCTGTGTTGCCTCGGGTGTTTTCGTGGCCTCGGTTAGCATGTCGGCGTGTGCTCCAGGGCAGGCTTGCCCTTAGGACCTTTTGGTGGGGAACACAATAGGCTAACTCGCTGCGTTCAGTGACCAAATGTGACACCTTCGTAGCCGTGTCCTGGTGGTGGTGCCAAAAGGCTCGCATCTGTCTATTAATCGATTGTCCGACGGTCAATCGATTATTAGCAGAGCGATGTTTTCCATACTGTTTGGTGGTATTCCAAGGTTTTGGCTTGCTTGTGCGTGCCTTGGTTGGCCGATGGCCCTCTCGAGGGTCCATGCGTGCCTCGTGCTTGGTGGGCTTGTCGTGAGTTACAAGCTAGCAGTTCGGCATGGTTTTTGTTGTACTTGCCCTGCCTATTAGCCCGGTGCTTGTTCCTTGAGGCCTTGTCCCATTCAGAGGTTGTCTCTATTGCCTAGGACCCCCATCCTCGAGAGCCTGTTGAGGGAGTGCTCCGGGCTACAAGCGTGCTTGAGTTGGCAGCCGAGTTGGCGGACTCTGGAGCTGAGGGGAAAATGAGGTTTGGACAGTGGCGCCGAGTCGTTTGTAGCGCTCTCTTGTCTAGGGTGGGACTCCGAGGTCGTTGAGGTGTTTTCTTTTCGACGTGACTCAGACAATCCTTTGTCTCATTGCCTCTCTCTGTGTTGGTTCTGGAGCTGCGTAGTGGTGCTAGGCGTGGGGCCACAGCTTGGCCAGGCTCTGGTGGTGCGTGCGTTCTTGTGGTATTCTGTGGCGGCTTTGTCTCGCTCTTCCGGAGAGGTTAGAGGCGAGAGCCAGCTGGCGAGCGAAGAGGGTGTGGACGATGTGTCCTCCTCTTAGTTGCCAGTGGCTGTGGCTTGGTTGCTGTTGTTGTGATGACGTTTCCTCACGACGTTTCCTAGTGCGACTCGTTGTCCTAACCTGCACGGTGGTCGTAGCCTGGTCGTGTCTAGCTTCCTTCGGCATTGTTCGTTTGGCCTTGTTGGCTCATACTTCTGGTGGCTTCCGCTTCGTGCCTCTCGATTTCATAGTCCTGTTCTTTGGTGCCAGTCCGTGGTGGCACCGGCATGTGTGGTGTTTCTACTTGTGGGCCCTCGACCTTGTGGAGGTCTAAGGTGGCCGTGCTTGTGGTGAGACATTCTTCACACATGGTTGCTCTGCGATCTCTACGAGACCCCTATCTCGGCGGGCATGTCGAGGCTTTTTTCCGTGTTGTGCTTGACTCCATTGGTTTCTACGGGTGTCGTGTGTGTGGCCCGACCTCAATTGTTGGTCGTGGCATTATTCTCTATTCCGCTACTTTGTAGTACCATGTTGTAAGTGTTCCTCTCTTTACAGCTTTCTAGTGTAGTTTCCTATTTTCGGAGTTCCTGCTGCTCTGGCCGGTGAGGGACTGGTAATCCCTACTGGGCCTTGTTCATGAGGCTCATTCCCCCTACTTTCTTTAGCTAGGGGCTCGTCATCGTGGGAGCTCATTGTCAAACGGGTTGCAGTGGTGGTTGTGGCGCCGTGTGCTGTCAGCAGCAGTGAGAGCGAGTGTTGTGAGCTCTTGTACCTGAGTGAGTTGAGAGTTGTGCTTTGCAAGTTCTCGGGGTATGCCCCTTAAGGATTGCACCTTCTTTTTGTACCTATGCTTTTATTTAGGACATGTTGTTGTTGTACAGACTTTTGTATATTGTACATATTGTTATAGTTATTTAATTGTAGTACATATTTCACTAAACTATTCTTCTAACCCTTCCGGATCTTTGGATCCGTGGGTGGTGGCACGAACTTCGGGATCGCCGGCGGGGGTCCGGGAGGTTGGGTCATTACATTTCTCTTAATCTCTCCATGTTGATCTCATGAGTCATGAGAGATCCAATGAGCTTTTCCAATGTCATTGTGGAGAGGTCATTAGCTTCTTCTATAGTAGTGACCTTTGGAGTCCACTGCTTTGGGAGAGATCTTAAGATCTTTCTGACTATGTCTCCCTAGTAGTACTTCTTACCCAAACTTGCAAGTCCATTGATGATTTCAGTAAACTCATTGTACAACTGAGATATGGACTCACCTTCTTCCATTTTGAACTTCTCATATTTTATCACTAAGATAACGATCCTGGTTTCTTTTACCTTGTCAGTCCCTTCATATGTGAGTCTTAGTATTTCCCACATATTCTTTTCTGTTTTGCACGCAGAAATTCTGTTGAACTCTTGCTTGGTTAGAGCGCAACACATGAAGCTCTTTGCCTTGCTATTCAAGGATATCTTGTTCTTATCTTCAGCTATCCATTCTTCCTTGGACTTGGAGATTTGGGGATCACCATCTTCTATGATGCTCTAGATTTGGTAGTCGAAGCCTTGTGAGAAAAACTCCATCCTTGTCTTCCAGTAGGTGTTGTCTTCACCATTAAAGAGAGGAGGTCGAAAGATAGATTGACTTTCTGCAAATCCTTGGACTGCCATTAGATCTTTGCTCTAAGATCGTTGGATCTTTTAGAAGTTCAAAGACTAGACTTTGATGCCACTTGTTGGCCCACTTTATATGACAACAAGACTAACCTAGAGGGGGGGGAATAGGTAATCTGAAAAACTGAAACAAAAATCACCATTTGAAAATGTTTAGTTAGCATAAGTAAGCATGTGCAATGGAAATCAGAAGCAAGCACACAAGAAACACATATATTTATCCTGGTTTGGCCCTTCTAAATGGAAGTCCTACGTCCAGTCCCAAGCAAACTCTTGGGATTTCACTAACTAAGGGTATAATTCCCCTTAAGAACAACAACACCCAGCCCCTGCTGGTCTTCTTCTCTTTCCCGCGCAAGAAGGCAGTCCACTTCTTTTACAGGCTCAGAAGCAAACCTGTTGGAACAAACCTCAGCGTGGTTACCCACCAGAAACAAGTTGTTCTTCTTATCTTTTCGAGTAAGAAGACAACCCACTTCTCGTACAGGTTAAGAAGACAACCTTCTGGTACAAACCCCAGTGCGGTTCTTCCCTTAATACAAGGGGAACGCTTGCACATCAAGCCTTCTCTTCCAACTGAAGAGGAACACTTCTGAACACAGAAGCTAGGACTTGATGCCCCTAGATCAAGCTCAAGATAAGTAATGAAATGTTTGATCAGAGACTGAGCCTAAGAATGAAAGAGTTTACAAGATGAGACTCTCCTTAGGCTAAACCCCTAGCTCTCTCTCTCAAATACACAAAGACACACAGAGAGAGAATGAGGAAGAAGGAAGACAGCTTGAATGCTTCTGCTTGAATGAGCTCGAGCTCTTCCTTCCTTGCTTTGAGTTTGTATGGAGTTGGATGCTCATTGGATGTACAATCCTTGAATGATCTCCAGGTTCGTACTTTTTTTTTAGCCTTTGCTTCATCCTTTTATGGAGCAGCTTGTAGATGATCCGTTGAAGAATAGTCATTGCTCTTGTTCTTCTCCTTCTTCTTTTTTTGCTCTCCTTCTCTTGAGTATAACAACATCTTTTTTGTGCCTACTGACTACTTGGAATGGAGGAAGATGTTCCAGCTGGTGCGCACTTCCAAGGATGCCACTAGCAGGTCCAAGATGTTGACTATGTGTAGATGTGGACCTGTAGACATTAAATGCAAGGCAGATGTTCAAACTCGAAAAGTCATTTGTCAAATGGCTCATACCCTTTTTTGTCTTCTGTCTGTATTTCCCGCAGATAGCTAGAAATAGAATGTAGGTGTTTTTTTTTAATTGTAGGAGGAAGGAATCTTCTTTTGCCTTCTATCCATGTTTTCCTGCTGACAGCCTTCTGTAAGAGCTTTTTATCTATTAGAGAAATGAAAAGATAAGAATTAGAAAGTCATTTCAATTTTCAGTGGGCGCCAAAGGCATTTTGAAACATTTGAAATGTAGAGGCAATCGATGTTTATTTAAAGCAATCGATATTTAAAAGGCAATCGCTGCATGAAGGCAATCGATGTCTAAGACAATCGATGTCTAAGACAAGTTTAAGTTAAAAGACAATCGATGTTCAAATAGTCAGCAATCGATATTTTAAGATAACCGATATAAGCAATCGATGTGAAAGCAATGTTCTAAGGAAATTGATGTTGCTCAAAGGCAATCGATGTTTCAGATAATTGATGTTTAAGTGAAGAGCAGTCAATGTTTAAGACAATCGATGTTTTAGACAATTGATGTTTAAGTGAAAAAGCAATCGATGTTTGAAGGCAATCGATGTTCTAATGCAATCGATGTTTAAATGAAGCAATCAATGTTTAAGTTATAACAACAATCGATGTTTAAATAGTCAGCAATCAATATGAACAAAGGCAATCGATGTAGAGCTTTGACTGGTGACTTCGATTGGTGAAGAAACTTCTATTGGAATCAAAATACTACGTTATCGGTCGAAGTGGAACTTCGGATATGATGAAGTGTAACTTCAGATATGACGAAGTAGAACTTTGTATATGACGAAGTGAACTTCATATAGAATGAAAAACAACATAGTCGGTCGAAGCTGAAATCCGCAGTCGGTCGAAGTGATCTTTGTATATAACTTCGGATATGACGAAGTTAGCTTCATATATGACGAAGTAGGACTTCGACTGATCATGACCAAAAGCATGCATGACCAAGTTTCAACTTTGGATATGACGAAGTGGACTTCGGATATGACATGCATGATGAAGTGAAGCTTCAGATAAAACATGTATTCTTATGCATAGATAATCTTGAAAAATGGTAATAATATATTCATGTTATTTATGATAATCATGAGGTTTGGTTATCACCAAAATATAAGGATAAAATATAGGAGTGGTTCAACAACAACCACTAGAAGATGATGTTTGTGATAAGACTTTGATTTTAATTTCTGTTAGCATAGGTGCACTTATCCTATAACTGAGCCACCTCTCTCTTGAAAGACACAAATACACTAGAAACATTAGAATAATGAAAATTTAATGCTACATAACAAATCTTGTATTTGTTAATTGGTCAAGCCTTTATTGTGCTGCAATAGCCGAAGCAACATAAAAGAGCCAACTCCTTCCCGAAAAATTTTAGCTATAGAAAAGAAAAGAAAATCATTCAAAACTAGTCTTTATGTACCTCATTTACCATGTAAAGAATGATGATGTACCACATTTAGTGCTTCTGTAGCCTTAACATGATTTCGTCACATCTTATGACAACAACTATCAATTCATCTTTGTAAGCAAGTTTATCCTCATATTGGAATCCAAGATGAAGATAACATGTTGTGAAGCCCAAGATTGATGTCATTATATTAAGATTGAGAGGGGATGAGGATAAGAGTTGATATTCGTTTACCTGCCATGTGCAAGTCTCTACTCATCTGGTGATCGCACATGTCCTCTACAATATCGATGAACATATGTGCATACTTCAACAAGGTAGCAAATATCCTTGTCTTTTTAGCCTCTAGTTTTGCATATACTAACTCCATCATTGGCGTTCTGTCAACATCCACAACTCTCAACACCTAATATAGAGGCTCGATCCTTTAAACGATCTTGGGACTCTACACCAAAAGTTAGAGCTGTAGGCTAACCCTCCACCTCTTGACTATTGTGTGAGGTAGAAAATTGTGAGTTTAACCACTGGTCACTTCTAAATATCTACTTCAATCCATCTTTGCACTTCAAGAGGTTATCCAAGGTAATGTAATTCATAGCAAACCGTGTAATGCCTAACCTCAATATATCAACACCATAGAAATCCCACATCCACAGTAGCACAAGGGTGTTGTTATAGATATACCTAATAATATTTTGTGCTACCTCTACAACATACTTAACTTGGTACATCGGGTAAACTTGTTATTATTGACAATTTCAACGTAACTTAATTTACATATAATAAAAGAGCAAATGAAAGGATGGAAATTTATCTGGTAAAGTTGACTAATATCTTTTAACATTAAGTCTACACAATGTGTTGCACAAGGAGTCCAAAAAATATGAGTATTTGACTTCATCAATTATTCCCCTATCTTCTTGTAAGTTGACCTATTGTTAGTTATCAAGTACATAATAAAGTCCTCACCAATCTTTACCACTATATACTCCATCAACTGTAAAATGTAGTGGTGGTTATGAATATTTCCTGAAGCATCCATGGATTTATGATAGAAGACTTGATAGTCACAATAGATAAGAAAGTTGATGACGTTGCTTTTTGTTGTGCCAGACCATCCATTGCACATAAATGTTACCCTATACTTTTGTCATTTTTTCTTGAAGGAGGCAATGTAAGTTTTCAATTCTTCCAACTTCCCATCTAGGTATACACCAACAATCTCCTTTGTAATAGAAGGCTTCACATGATTTCTAAGGTTCTACACCTCCTACACCATTGTCTTGTAATATGGGCTATTTGTAGCATTAAATGTTATTTCAGAGTGGCACCAGAACTTTGAAATAACCTTCCTAATTGCCATTTTGTCCCTTTACTTTTCAAAGAGTCTTCAATTCTAGTTTGCTTGCCATGCTCTATCGAGAAGGCATAGGGGTCAATCTCATGCACATCTAGACATGTGTTCCTCTTCCTCTATGGTTGGGAAGAGGATGAGCAGGAAGGAGATCAGTAAAGTAACAGTGAATGCCTTGCGATCCGAATGCATGTGTGGATCCACCTACTCCATCGCTGACAGATGGTTCTAAATCACCCTTGGCTCATGTCTTGGCCCTAGTCTCACATATAGACCACTGAAAATCCTTATCATATAGATCTTGTACCATGCTGGGGGCTTGAGAGGGGAGCTCTTGTTCATGTTCGTAACCTTCTTGGTCACCTCCTATGACAGCCTCGCTTTGCATTCTCTTCTCTGCCCTAACTTGTCTCAAATATTGTGCCATTACAATCTTCACCTTATATGAGACGTTTGGACAACCAACTACTTCACTATACCATGCGGCCTTGCCTCCTGTCAAATGTCTCTTCAATTAAGAGACATCTCTGCCATAAAATTACATACTGTAATAGTTGTATTGGAACCAATGTCTATTACCCTCAAGCATTCTTCCATATTACCACCCAACATCATTATTGTGACTTCTCTGTGGCAGCATTTGTAATGTTATACCATTGAAATAACACAATACCATTCACATACATTAAAAAATTCACATAAATTTCAAATGTATATGAATATTCACGCAATGTCTTTGATGGAAATAATATATAAAATTTTCTCCTCTTCCTTCCATATCTTTACATAACTAGTTTACTCATTAATTGTCAAATTAGTATTAAAATATATAATATAATATTTAATCATTAAATATTGAAAATTAAGAATGATGCAATCTCATCCTTGAAAATGATAGATCGATGCTCCTACAATGTTTCTACATCAAAACAAAATTTTTATCATTAGCAAAACAATAATAAAATATTTAAAAATGCCATTGATCTAAGATAAAACTTCTTACAAATGGTTTCTAACCACTTGCAATGAAGTTTGCCAAGACGTCCTTGCTTAAAACAAAAAATAAAAAATAAAAATAAACCTTATCTAGGGTTAAAACTATACCTTCATTAGAAGCTTGAAAATATGGGGGAAAAAAAAGCTCAACCTCTAGCTCCAAATGGAGGAGATCCACTATCTCCACCTACATCTGCAAAAAAAAAATTAAGAAAAACAACCCAAAGATATGAAAGTATGAAGGGGGAAGAAGAAAGGAAGAGAAAAACAAAGGGGGCAGCTACATGTATGGGGTGGGAGTGGGGACCGGGGAAGGGAAAGGGTATGGGGGGGTTTAAAAAGTAGGATTCAGTTGGATCGTTGCGGGTTCAGTCAGATCAGGTCTAGATCCATATTGAATTGTATTGCCAGACCAGATCATTGTGAGTCAAAAGGCCCAGGCATCCCAATCATGCCAATCCTCGCGTTGATCCTGACCTAGTCCAATATGATTCGATTTGGCACAACAAACCATGGACTTAGTTATCTAAGTGTTTGCAATTATATCTATGTCATATTGCAATTATAATTGTACTCCAAAGTAAGGGTTATAAGAAGGTCCCAAACTGTAGGGATGTTATGTGCTTTATAATGTTTTTGAAGCATATCGTACACTTGCATAAAAGAAAAGGGGAATATGTGACGACCCTCTTTATACCAGTATGATTATACCAATCCACGTCAATATAAAGTGTGCCATCATAGTGAGACATGTACCCAACACAACAAAGTAGGTAGAGATGTACACAAATAACAAAGGAAAGTACAATGGAAATAAAAGTAATTCTTATTTCATCATCACTACACACATCCCACAGTCTATATAACAGTAAAATAAATATAACAAAGTCCACAAATAACCAAGTCCATAAGTCCATAATACAACAACATGTTACGTACTAAGTAAAAATAAAAATATAAGCTATAGCAATAGCTCTCTAAGCTACAATTACTCCTCACGCTCGGAGTCGCTCCTCAATATCTCCTCCTCAAGCTCTAGAATACCTGTCTCGCCTATATGTTTAAGCAAGAATGAGTCTATGCAATAGACTTAGCAAGCAACCCATTGGCCACATCCATACACTTATCACATACATTCTACACAAGTATAACACATTAAGTAAACTATCACATGATTCACATGTCAATTAGCAAGTACTATACAAACATGCTTAATCACACAAACTATATATGGATTTCTTGTAGCACATAATGGTCAACATAACTTACTATTATGATATATTCCACATATTCATATACCCAATAAAGCACATACCTACTCATGACACTAACATGATATCTTCCTCATCTAATGCATTCATATACCACAAATACTTACTCTTTACTTGCTGTTTTAGCATAACATAACGCATTCACATGGTTTTGTACTCTTTCACGTTGGATCACATTAACACATCACTTTCACACGATCATATTAGACATTCACACTTATTTTCACATTGTTTCACATATTTTATCGTGACATATAGCCCAAACCATCATAAATAAGGACACTATCACATGCCCATCACCTAGGCAACACAGTGATAAACCTTGGTAAACTGCGCAGAAATAGGAAGAAGCACTCTCCACCCTAACCAATAGTATTTGTCCACCTCCAGGATTTCATCCTGATGCCTAGGATATCACATACACATTGATCCTTCCCATATGGGCTTTTCTACAGTACGGCTCCATAGTCTTCTATGGTAGAAGTGTCATAATCGGCACATTAATCACTTTATTACATTAGCCACTTATTTAACACATACTTCTGATGCACTTAATGACATTCACATGCTTATGACATAAACACATACATCATGTTACAAAATTAATCTTTACTATCTAACAGTGCTAAGACATGTTTAACAGAGCCTAATCATGGTACTAATCACTAGGAAATCATCACTTTTAATTAATCATGCTTAACACGATCATTATGATATCAAAACTGGAAACAGTAGTTCCGAATGGTCAGAACATGCTCAAACGTTTACCATAGGCCATATATAGGGAACATATCATATGTCTAATTTTTGAATTTTTAAAATAGTATAACTAATTTTAGAAATTAAGACAGATTTTAGGTATTCAATATGATGGCACTTTAAAAATACCTAATATAGGAAACTAACAAATATTTCTCCTTAAAATCACCCTGACAATGACCTTAAATCCAAGGAAAATTACTGAACCACAAAGTCATGATATAACTATTTTCCCTAATTAAATCTATCATGGCATGCTTTATTAACCTCTAACAAAAATTACAAAAATTAACAGGGCACACAGAAAAATATCAATATTCTAAAAAGTCCTCCACATTATATAACATAACATATCAGAACTCTAAACCTCCATTTAACACTCAAATCCAGAAAACACATCATATACATAACAATAAAAATTTTCTAAAATGAACAAGAACTTAACGATAGTATGTCTGCCATTAAGGTTATTGGCGGCAGGATCTACTGTCGTCAACCCAAGAACTTGACGGAAGTCTTCTGTGCCGTTAACCTCCTGTATGCACAAACAGCATATCGAAAACCAAAGAAAAGAGAATTTGGGGGTCCAGAACATGAGACAAAAATTTGTAAACATATTAAAACCCTAGACGATAGGCACATGGATGAAAACCCTAAGTTACTTGCCTCCGAAAAACTCCTTAAAGATCGATTTTAGATGATGAAGCCCTCCTCAGCCAAGCCAAAGAGATACTCTTCTCCGGCTTGATTCGACATCCACGCCCTTGTAGATGATCTCCCCAGGAACTAGAAGTCTTCCCAAGTTCTGTTGAGCCTTCCTCTTGCCCAAGAACACCGGTGTAGCTTCTGTTTCATCGGATTGATCACCCAAAGTCTCTCTCTTTTCTCTCTCCGAACACCCAATAAAACCCTAGCTGAGTAAAAGTTCTGCCTTTATAGAGACGTCCAATATTTATAGGGGTTTGGGTCATGCTCATGGTAGGAAAGGGAACCCAAACCAATTCGAGCTTTCCAAGTCTATCTACGAAGATATCGGAGTTGGATTGGAAAAGGAAACCGAAACACACACAGATGTAGACGACAAGGTTGTTGTCGTCAACTCCAAGTTGACGGCAATCGACTATGCCATTAGCCTCCAAAAGCCCAAACCTGCAAACTACAAATGACATCATAGTGTGTCGTTAACCTCTGGTTAGTGACATACATGTCTGCCATCAAGAATAGTTGGCGGCAATGTTTGTTGTTGCCCAGATGAATTTCAAGCCAGAAATCTAAACATAAAACCAACAAGTATAAATGCACAAAAATATAGGGCCTTACAAAATAAATGCAAAGGTATTGTTGACATTTGGTAGATAAAAGAGAATATGGCAATTAAAGGGGGTATAAATATTTCTAGCGGCTTTTTGCGCGAACATCCTCCTTGCAAAGGTTGCTTGCATAATTGATTATTTTACTTAGCATATTATTAATTACAAAATATATTAACTATTCAATTTCATGTTTATCCATGAGTAATCCTTATGCAAATTTCTTTACATTATTTCATGTTTATTGGACTTCTTTGATTGAATATTTGAGGATATGAGTGTGTATGGTATATATGATGATACTCTCTTATATTTGGATAAGTGCAATGATTGTTCCCATTACCATGTTTCAATTATGAAAAAAGAGAAGTTCTAATTGGGGTTTGACATATGGAGGTCTCTGAATGATCACCCTAGATGACACACTACAATAAAAATAGGATTTGTCAATGACCATATGTCAGCGGCTAAGTGTAGCCGCTGCCATAGTCGTTGACAAATATTAAACATTTGTCAACTGCCATTATTACACGTTGAAATAACAGACATTTGTCAGCAGCTCCATATAACTATTAACAAATGTTAAACATATTTCAATGGCTATATGCAGTCTATAATTTGGTGATATGCCTTCCAAATGTCTTCATTAAAATATTAGTGATGCCGAAGTGATTTCCTTGAAACAGGTTATTTTCTGCATCCATGCCTATGATGTAGTTGAAAGGATGATGTTTTTCCCTCTTCCCTTTGCTTTGAGGCATTTTTAACATTTGCTCATGCAAGCAGGGACAATTGTACATGATTATGGAGATTTGCCGTATTTTTTTCAAAATTTCAAAGAACATCTTGATGGCGTGTAGGCTCTCTACTTAATAAGCTTTCATTCATACATTTGTTCTCCATGGATTTATTTCATTATCTTTAAACATGCCTATAGCTTCGTGACCAGTCGAATCTGAGTTTAATGGTTCTGGTGTGGTGCTTTTGGCCAATGTGGGGTCATTGAGCTTTGGTTGTGGTTCCTGTGCGTGGTGTGGGTGTTGTGGGCTCGAGGTTTGAGCCCAAACAATCCACAGGTTTTTTGGTGAAGAAGGCAACAGGGTAGGTCGTCGCATTTTGAACGCGATGGCATCCTACATCGCGTTCTTCATATCGATTGTTGGATCGACTGTGTGTTGTTGTCTTGAACGCATCGGGTTGGTACGTCGCAATTAGTGACACGATGGGTGCCTACGTTGCATTCTTCAAACACCTTTCTGGCATGGGATTTCAATTGGCGACGGTAAGGTTGGTCGCGTTTAAGGTTTAAATGCGACGTCTGCCTCCGTCGTGATTTAGATTCGCATTTATTACACTGGTTTCGGGTCAGATAGAACAGAGTTGGTTCTGTCTAGTGAGGAGAGGAGCTGCTGCGGAGTTTTGCAACGTTTTCAGCCTCCAGGTGGCTGGTCTGGCATGATTTCCATGCGAGGAGGGCGTCCGGAGCGTGGATACGCCGGTGGTGTGGTGTTCTTCGCGATATTTGCGTTCTTCGAGTTGGTAGGGAGACTTCCTTATTTGTTTTGAGTTATTTGAATGATTTAAAATCCTGCAAAGCATGCTATCGTGATATGTGAAGTTGTTCATTCATTTTAATGGTTTTATGTTAGCTTAAATGTTGTATGGAATGGGTTTCTGGAGGAATGAGGGGCCCGACGGTTCTACTTGAAAAGGCGACCATTCGACCCGTCACGTTTCTGTGTGAACACGATAGGGTGGTCCGTCGCCATTCTGGTTCTGATTGGTGGTTGGTATCGATTAGTGTGAACATGACACATGGGTATGTCGTGTTCATGCATTCGATTGATTGGGAGGTGACATTATGGGTCGTCGCGTCTCTAGTGTTTTGATTGGTGTATACTGATTGGTGTAAACGCGACAACGTGGGCCGTCGCGATTTACACCCCGACTGTCAGTGTTGTACTGATTGTCATGAATGCAACATTGTGGTCCGTCGCATTCATGAGCTTCGACCGGTGGCCTGTTATGAAGGCGATGTGTCGGGACGTTGTGATTTGTAAAGTCGATGTCAGTGTCTGTCGTGTTTCACTTCCGAGGTATGTGTTGTGCTGTGGTGGTTGGGCAATGAGGGTCCTATATGGGCCTAGCCGTGGGTTTATGGTAATGTTTAGTGTTATTCGAGTTGTTTATTGTTAGTAAAGCATGTCTTAAGATAAGTAGACTAGATTATATTTATGTTAATCATGTTTAGTTATGCTAGTTATGTTATTGTGTTAATGTTAAGTGGCTTATGTGTATTGTGGTACATGGTTTCTATGGAGGTCATGTGATGACCAATGACGAGCAAGGTTTTAATGTGATTTATTGTGGATTAAGGTTATAGTTTAATGAGTAAGTTAAATGATTGGCATGGTTTGTGTGTTTGCTGAGTTTGGTGGTCTGGCGGCTATTCCAGAATGCCTCTTCAGTTGGGTACCCCAGGTTCTATGTGAGCCAGGCACGTGATGGTACGTTGTGCTCGAGGTTTGTCTCAGTACTGTGTGTACCGTAGAGGTCTGTGTCATCTTTCTGGACACCCTCACTCATGTGTTTGAGTTGTATGTCCGCTGAGGGAAAGACGATAGTAGGACAACGACTTGTGTGTTGTGGTTGTGTTCCGTCGCTTGTTGCACGCTCGTGGTTGGGGGTACGGACACCAGTAGACATACTAGGCCCCAACTTGTTCTGTTTTTCAGTGCCTTAGTTTAGAGAGCTCAGGACAGAGTCCCTAAAGGTGCCAGATATGGGCCTACAGCATTGTGGTCTACAGATGTGGTGTTAGTTGGTCTCCACAGTTCTTTGGCTTTATAGTGTGGTTGTGGAGTGGCAGTTGGACCTTACGTCCATGACTGCGAGATTGAGAGGTAGTTCTTGTATAGTGTTGTCTGGGTTGAATACTAGCGTCATGAACCAGTAGTCTGTACCTGCGTGGTG
>CM024754.1:95220495-95304106 GCA_014218235.1 Colocasia esculenta | reverse complement strand
GTAATACCTCTGTTAGATCCAATGTGAGTTGGTGAACTGTACTGGGTCTAAGAGGGGCGTTACAGAGATTGGTATCAAAGAGTTCCAGGTTGAGCATGTAATAAATGAAATATCAACATTGTATTCATGTTCTAAGTCTGCATAAAGAACTAGTCCAAAATTATGTAGAATAATAGGTTATGATAATTGATGCTTGTTTTGGGACTATGGCGACTCTTGGGCGTAGAGGAGTTGGCCCATCTAGGGGTGATGAGTCAGCGGGAGGTTCTCAGGCTCCAGCTCAACAGGCTCAGGAGCAGACTGGAGTACCTTTGCCACCCACCTCCACCTGTGGACTATGGAGCATTGATGCAAGGATTGGTGCATGCGATGCAGACTCAGGCTCAGACTACAGCGGCATTGTAGGCGCAGGTGCAGGTGCAGGTTGGTAGATGCAAGAGTTATTCAAGGTGTTAATTGGAAGAATTGTTAGCTAAGAGCTTGTTTTGGATTGTAGGCGTAGGCACCTGCTCATGAGGAAGTCTTTGGAGGAGTGCCTATGATGGAGAGGTTCGAGAGGATGACCCCACCCTTCTTTAAGGGGGAGAGTGATCCTATTCTAGCGGAGAGTTGGCCCCGGGAGACAGAGAAGATCTTTCATGCCATCCGATGCAAAGAAGAGGAGAGGGTGACTTTGGCTACTTATATGCTGCAGGTAAAGGTTGGTTTTGAAGGTTATATGCATGTTGTTTGAAGTGTACCCTTAGCTGTATTGATCTTTCTTCTCAGGAGCGTGCCGATGTGTGGTGGACCTCTGTACTACGCACACAGTGTCTGAATATGTGTGATGCTGTCCCGCAGCCTTGTTATCATCTGGTGGGTGGTCTACTCTAGCTCATCATCACCTCCACGTCCCTTATCTCTCCTATCAGCCATTTATAAACCTGCACATACAACATTCCAATCCACACAACACACAAGCATATCATTACAAAAATAGGCCAACTGCCAGTAGTAGACCATAGTAAGGAACAAACTATGTACATTTCCTATTCCTTCATATTTGCACGGACCTTGCTCTGATACCAAGTGTGACGGTCCTCGCTGCTCAGGCCCGTTAACCCAATAACGTGTCCGACACGACTCCGTCTCCCGCGAACCAGCCGAAGCCTTGCAAGGGATATCAACCACACATGTCCGTGAAAATATAAAAGAACACGCTGAACATATTTAAGATTCCATTTCTCACATATATTCACACGAAATGCACATACTCAGTTCCATAACATAGTCATAGTACAAAGTAAACAGCCGGGACAAACCACCAAGGCTCACAAGTAGAAACATTACTCTGCTGGTGGCGAAGGCCCGACTCCACTACAGTGCTGACCGAAACTAGATGAGGGACGGGAACCCTCTGCTCTCCTTCACCTGGAAGAAGAAGGGGTGAGCCTCCAAGTCACTGGCTTAGTAGGCAACTCCCCCAAAGCTGAGAAAACATAATGTACAACAGATATAAATAGCAAAGCTGTAAAGCATTTGAAATATATAACCGCCTAGGCATGATGCTACAGCTGAAAGTAAGTGTAAGGCCCTTGATTTTCAACTTGTTTGTTTAAATATATGTATGTGTAGTGTATAAGTGTATACTATTGATGTATAGATTATTGTGTATGAGTATTTTGATATAAATTGTATGAATGATTATATGAAATGTGCATAGTATATTCAAGTATATACATAATATTTAAGTGTGTAGTGTTATAAATTCTGCATAATTAAAGTGAGTTTTTTCGGACAGTCGGCGTCCACATAGGCTGACGCTGACCAGGGGTAGGCGGCAATATCGATGGACGCCCATTTTGGATAGGCGACCATGGATATGGACGCCAATTCCCAGATCTGTTACGTTTTAGATCCGGAAACGCCTCCGGAAATTGAGCCTCTTGTTTGGAAACCCTTCCAACGGCTCTAAGACTTGCCCCTTTAACCTATCCGACCCAACCCTTTAAAATCCAAATTTCGGCCAGATCCATCCTTTTGGCTCTTGGGTCAAAAACCTCTCTTTTCTGTGCAAAAACCCTAACTAGAACCGAAAGATCTGGCTTCGGGAGGCTTCGTCTGGCGATCTACATCAACTGGTGTCGACCTTGAACATCCGGGAACGACTCCCCACGCTGGTGTGCTGTGAAGATCAACAGAAGATCCGAAGAAGGAGGGATTTGGAGACTCTTTGGCACAGGCCGAGGAGGGCTTCTCCGGCTTAAATCATCATTGGTAGATTTACAGAAGGCAAGTACCCCATTCACATTAACCCTAATGTGTCTAGTATGTCCCAGGAATTTTTCAGATTTTTCTCGTGTCTTGGAACCCCCCTTTCAAGTGATTTATTGGCTTTCAGTCTGTGTTGTGCAGACAGGATATTAACGGCAAGATCCCTTGCCGCTAATATCATGTGTTGGCGGCATCATATAATGCCGTTAACCTATAGACGGCTACCCCATGCCGTCGAGTTCTTCAGACTGCAACAGTGTGCAAGTCTGTCCTTATATGAGCTAGTTTTCGAGTTTTTCCGCATGAGGATATACGGTAAATTTTCATATAATATGTAAATATATATGTTTAGTTGTACTGTGAGTTATTGTGCATTTTTAGAATTTTCACTAATTATTAGAATTCTTGGAATGTGCTACCAACAAAAGTTTAATCTTGGAAAATGTCGTTTATGAAATATGTGAGAAATTAACTATCATAAATTTCTGTACATTGTCCATAAGATCTGATGCATGACATAAAAATTTGAGCAATTTATAATAACTGTACAGTTTATTAAATTTTCTGAACCGAAAAATAGTTAATATGTCTACTCAATGCATAAAAGTTAAGAATTCATGCGAAACTAGTTAAATTCCTAAAATTTCTGATAAAATTTGTACTGTCAGTATTCATGCATGAAATAAATGTGAATCCGAATAATGAAAATTGTGTCAGTTTGACTGTTTTACAGTTATATCAGCACTGTTAGAATTTTCAGAAAATATGTGTAACTCAGAAAAATGCAAATTTGGTATGCATGATGGTTAAACTGTGATGAATTACTGGTTAAATTTCTATACTGAACAGATGACAGTAGCTATATAAACTTGTTTTATGTTAGACTTTCATAATTATATATGCTAATATGATTAATGTTTAATTTTGCAAAAATTCAGCATGATTGGAATTGTTGTAAAAATTTGATTAATACTGAAAACAGTAGTACCATGCTAGGTAATACTGAAGAATGTAAATGTGGAACATGAGGTGAATGCGTGATTATTTTGTGTTTAAAAATGTGTTGAAATTGAGAAAATGTATTAATGTGCCAATGGGTGACACTGCTACCTTAGAGGGCTGTGGAACTGTACTGTGGTAAAGTCCCCACGGGAAAGTTCAAAGTGTGTGATGTCCCATGGGCATTGGGATTAAATCCTGGAGGCGAACAAGTATCGCTGGTTAGGGTGGAGAGTGCTTCTCCGGTTCTGCGCATAAACTAAGATTAATCACTGGAATGTCTAGGTGATTGATATGTGAGTGATTAGTGTGTGTCCTTCTAAAGTGGTTGGGCTATGTGCCGGCATTAAGTGAAAGTGAAAATGTGTTTAAGTGAAAGAAAATGTGTAAATTGTGAAACTGTGTAAGTGAATATGTGTTCATGAATTCTTATGAAAGAATGCAAAAATGATAAGTTTCTTGTGAATGTGACATGATAGTAGTTAAAACAGTGAGCTTTTCACTAATATGAATGTGTTAACTATGTGTAAAATTGTCTTAGAATTCATGTTAAATTAGTTGTTATGAAATGTGTAAATATTGTGTAAATGATCAACATGTGGCTTATGAATGATTGAATGAAATCAGTTTAGCTAGTGAAAAGTGTAGAAAGCATGTGATAGGATTTGTTATTGTGTATAAAAAAACTAAATCCTCTGTGGAAAAAATGTGTAGAAATCATGAATAGGCTTTTATTTGAGAAATTGTCACTTCCATGTATTATGTGTAAATGATATAGCTTAAGGTTATGGATATTACTTGATGCAGTATGTTAGTGTGCTGGTGTTACTTGTTGAGTTCTTTTGAACTCATTCTTGCTTCGGCGTACAGGTGCAGACGTTTCTACTTCTTCCGAGGAGATCGTTAGGAGCGACTCGGAGCGAAAGTAGGAGATATTGTTGTGGAGTTAGCATTGGAATTTCATTTCTTCATAGTATGTAATAAAGACTCTGCGTAGTCTCATGTGGACAATGTATTTATTTTATTTCATTATGAATAATTAGCTCTCTTTCCTTCTATACGGACTGTGAATAGAATGTGGATGATGGAATAGAATTTCTTTTCAGTTCTTTAAATTCGATGTCTTGAGATATATTATATTTGTGTATGTTTCAGCCTTTTGTACTAGTGTGGGTAAATGTCCCACTGTAGTGATACCTTTTATTCGATGTGGGTTGGTGGAACCGTACGATATGAGAGGGTCGTTACAGTAAGTAAATGGCAAACCACGTACGCGTGTACAAGCTAAAGAAGGCATGCCGCACATGAGTCACGAGAACTAGTTCGCGACACCAGTCACAGACCCGAACAAACAACACAAGTACACCTCTTAGTCTCGCAGCCACAGACGAAAGGTCTAGCTGCTGCTCCACCTCAACAGGGTCAAAAACTATGGAGACAAACCAACACCACTCCTACAGACTACACAACTGCAGGCCCAAGCCTGACACCTTTTGGGACTCCAGCCGAGAACCCAAAAGTGAGGCACTGGAAATAGGACTAGCTGGGGACCAGTACGTCTACTGGTGTCGTCCCCAAACCAAGAGCGCGCTACAAGCGACCGCACACCCACAAACACGAGTCGCTGCCCCCTATCGTCTTTTTCTCAGCCAGAAGTACAACTCAAGCACATGAGTGAGGGTGTCCAGGAAGACGACACAAATTCTGATGGTACACAGCGTATCGGGACAAGCCCTGAGCACCCAGTGCTAGGGTAACCGACTGGAGAGGTAACCACGGAAGGCGTGACAACCCAACTTGCTATGCACACATTTCCAAGCAAAAACCCATTGTTATCAACCACAATATGAGTTGACACAACCCATACAAGCCCTACATTGCATTGCCAACACAGGCCAAGCAATGTAGGATAGAAACCAGACAGACTGGCACAAAACCCAGAGCTCGGGTGGCCACATTCTAAAATGCGACCAACATAGTAGTCGCCTATCGACTCAAATCGCGGGGACCAACCGTCCCCTTAAGGTCTGAATCGCGACAGTCCTGGTCGTCACATTCACATGAATCACGACGACTGGTCCCGTCGCCTTTCAGACAGCAGAAACACACCCTGAACTACCATTTCGGAAATCACATCACAGAGCCATACATGCTGTTAAAGCAGGAAATAGAAGTCATATAACACCCTAAGCATGCTTTCTATCATCCACACATGATTTCTCAGTCAAAATCCATAAACCCCAATCCATAAAATCCAAGCAATAGAAAACAGGGTAAAGTTCCCCTACCAGCAAGTGAAATGCAAAACCGACGTCACCCGGAGGTTCCTCGCACTCCGAAGCTCCTCCTCGCGCCGGAATCATGCCGAATAGGCAGCAAATAGCCAGAATTGCCCCAAAACCCCACAACACAGCTTCTCCCAGCTGAACAGTGCACCTGCACTGTTCGGCCTAGGGCAGAAGCCCAAAACACACTGTGTTTAAATCGCGACGCATCGGCCCGTCGCATTTAGAACACGACGTACCTCGCCGACGCGTTTAAACCCCGACATCCATGCATGCGCTACGTGGCGTGCATGTAGCGGCGCTCACGTGAAAGCGGTTCCAAATCGCGACGAGGCAGGTGGTCGCGTTCAACTAAGAATCGCGATGTCTGGTTACGTCACGTTCTTAATGAGCCCGACAGAGGTCTGTTTGGGCTGGAAATTCCAACCCTCCAGCCTACAAACCTACCATACCAACTGTATAAACACATGTAGACCCACATGGTCTACCAATGGGCCACACATTGGCCCCCAAACCCAGTAAACGACGATCCAAACGTACGGTTATTACACTAGTGCCTAGGTGATGAGTATATGTTCATATGTTTATGTGACTACTAATGGGTAGTTTTGGTTGTGTCTTGGAAATTTGTACATATATATATGTCATTCGATATATTTATGTTTGGACTCAGCATGATTAGAATATCATATTTGTCTTATTTCTTTTCTGCTAAATGTTTAATAGTTATGCTCACTTATGTGAACTCTTGAAACCATGCATACTATGTACACCATGTTGATATTTAAAACTTTGTCATCAAGATCAGATCTGAAACCACTTGCAAAAGTAAAGATTAAGAAGTTAGTATAATGCCTTTATCTCATGCTTTAGACAAATATCATTTGTATGTAAATTTTGATTAAATATATGTTTAGCATATGTTACATTATAAGTGGTATGATTGCTGAAATCAATATGCATTCGTATGGTTTGAAGATATGTATATGTTAGGCTGGTAGCCCTTTTTGGGTTGCTTGTTGAGTCTTCGTTGTAGACTCGTACTTATTAACATTTTAGACGAGACGACGGATCTTGAGGCTGTAGTAGCGGGATTGGATTCAGAACGTGAGGATAGATTTGAGTGGGAGTGACCTTTGTATGTGAGGAGTATTATGTTATGAACTTTGTATTAAACTGTTTTGCAATTGTGGGCTTTTCTATGGATTATGGACATGGATGTTAAAGTTGATGTGAGTGTTCTTAAATTCCACTTCATTGGTATCCATTTGTGAATGACTCAACTTGTATTGATAATTGTTGGGGTGTGCCCATGTAGCACATCACTTGGACCGATGAGAGTTGGTATAACTGGACCGGGTTTAAGCAGGGTGTTACAGAGATGGTATTAGAGCATTCGTAGGTTGAGGTTATTCATGAGTAACCATCAACTAAAACAATCCATGTCCTAAGTCTGATAGAAAGTTTGTAGATATAATGAGTATAGAAATTAACTAGATTATTGTTTTGCTAGGCCATGGCTAGTAGTGGGCGTCGTGCTAACGTCCCTGCTCGTGGGGAGGAGTGGGGAGGAATGTTGATGCGAAGCAGTAAGCCCCAGCGCCTCAAGGATCACCAGTACCACCTCCTCACCATTAATAGATTATGAACGTTCATGCAGGGGTTAGTTCAGGCTATGCAGACTTAGGCCCAGACTCAGGCAACATCATAGCCCAAGTGCAAGCTCAGGTTAGATGTAGCCCTAATGGTTGGCAGTAGTTTTTTAGTAAGTCTATCTTATGCTCATCTGTTGTCCTAGGCTCAAGCTCCACCCACAGTGCATTTGGAGCATAGAGGTCATCTATGATGGAGAGGTTCAGCAAGATGGTCTCCACCCTCTTTTAAGGGGGAGAGTCAACCGTTGTTGGCTGAGAGTTGGCTAAGGGAGACCGAGAAGATTTTAGGGCTATTTGTTGTGCTCAGGAAGATAAAGTTAGTTGGGGACCTATATGTTGCAGGTAACTGTAAGGTGATGTTTAATTATGAAGCATTATAGTGTGGTTGTTATGCTTAATGTAGTTGTGCTCTTTGCAAGAGAGGGTTGATGTATGGTGGTCATCCATACTACGCACCATGTTCTAGGATGGGGACCGGGGAGGTGACTTGGGATGAGTTTACTCACCTGTTCAAGGCTAAGTTCATTCCTGAGCATGTGCAGGATAAAATGGAGCAAGAATTTCTATCCTTGACCCAGGGATCTATGAGTGTGCTGAAATGTGAAGCCAGATTTACAGAGCTATCAAAATATGCACCTCATATTGTGGCTGATGAGAGGAGGAAAGTGAAGAAGTTTGTGATGGGGCTCAGACCATCATTGTGTACCAGACTGGTGGCCTTTGAGATCGTACCATGGAGGAGGCACTTAGTGCAACATGCAGGTAGGAAAAATGAGATGGAGCAGTACTTCGAGGAAAAGAAGGCTACTTCCAATGGCCGACATCACCATTCAGAGGAAGGACAAAAAAAAAAGAAGGCAGTCTATGTACCTCAACAATTACCTGATTATGTGAAGAGGGCACCTCAGCAAGGAAGATTTCAGAAAAAAAAGACAAGCCCTTGTGTACTCATGTGTGGCAGAAGGCATGGAGGGCAGGTAGTTGGTTGAGTGCAAGTAGATGCCTATGTTGTGGTGACAAGGACCACAAGATAAAGGATTGCCCAAAGATGGCACAGTAGACAACAGCAGCGACAGTGCCGGCAGTAGCAAAAGCAGCAGGAAGACCTCGAGCCGAAGCCCGAGTGTATGCATTGGTTAAAGAAGAGGCAGAGCAGGTAGAGCATGTGACTGAAGGTACAGTTCCAATTATGGGTATTCATGCTAGAGTTCTTTTTGATACGGTGCTACACATACATTTGTGTCTGAGAGATTTGCAATGATGTCACTTAAAGAGTCAGATGTAGAAGCTGTTGATTTGGATATTCCTTTATCTGTGCATACACCAGTAGGAGCCATGATTACTAAGAAGTGTTTTCCCTTAATTTGTGTGCATAGAAGAGCAGGATGTGGCAGGGTGCTTTTATCTATAAAGATGAAAGATTATGATGCTATTCTGGGTTTAGACTGGCTGGAAGAACATTATGCCCTACTAGATTGCCGAAAGAAAGGAAGTCATTTTCTGTATTCCATGAAAGGATGAGTTTTCACATCCCTTGCCCAGGAATATGGCTGGGAAGTTTATGGTGTCTGCCCTAAGGTGGCCAAGATGTTGAACAAGGTTGCAGTGCATACTTGGCTAGTGTGGTTGTGTCGAAGGACACTAAAACCCCACTTATTGAAGAGGTAGAGGTTGTTCGTGATTATGCGGACATATACCCCGAGGATCTTTCTGGTTGTCGCGAAGATAGAGATTGAGTTTGCTATTGAGTTAATGCCAGGTACAACTCCTATTTCCATGTCACCTTATCGTATGGCACCAACAGAACTGGCAGAGCTCAGAAGGCAGTTGCAAGACTTGTTGGACAAGGGTTTCATTTGTCCGAGTTTTTTGCCGTGGGGTGCTCCAATTCTCTTTGTTAAGAAGAAAGATGGTTCGATGAGGCTACGCATTGATTACTGGAAGATAATCAAGTGGCGATCAAGAACAAGTATCCGTTATCCCGTATTAATGATCTATTTGATCAGTTGCAGAGAGCTTCGGTATTTCTAAGATAGATTTTTGCTCAAGTTACCATCAACTCTTGATAAAGGCCAATGATATGTCCAAAATAGCTTTTTGAACGCGATTGTAATCATGAGGATGCGATCCTCAAAAGGCACAAGAAGATATCACTATGGGATGAAGAAAGATGTGTGATCGCCACCAAGATATTTCCCAAGAGATATCTATAAGGGTATGGCTAAATACCTTGAAAAATGAGGAGGATGATCTGTGGACGGAGGCGTGTCGGCTAGAGATGACGCGTGATCGCGTGAACGCTCGGATGTGCGGGAGATATGAAAAGCTTTCTTCCTCCTTCCTCGGCCGGCCAAGGATGAAGGGCCTCACATTCCTTGCTGTTTGTGCCTGCAAAACAAAGGGATACGTACAAACAAAGAAAGAAAACCCGATTAGAACTAAAGAAGTGTAGAAATCTGTCCCCTTTGAAGAATAAACGTGAATATGGGGATAGAACTCGCCGAGAAGGGTTGGTAAACCCCTGTTGGGCTAAGAATATGTGTGTGTGTGTGATGTATGAATGCGTTTAAAGCAAGGAGATGAGAGAGAGGTGCACCTATGTGCCATGCATGCAGAAAAATGGGAAAAAGAAAAAAAAAAAGATAACTCAAAGCACAAAGATTGGATCGAGCTGCTTCCTATTCGTGTGGGTGTGGAGGAGGATGTGGGGAACAACTTTGATGAAGAGCCCAAGATCTGGAACGCCCTCATTGAGGCTGTAGAAGGTCTGCAATCACTGCTGGTCTAGATCACAATAGGAGAGAGAAAGTTAAGAACGAACTGGCATATCTTTAAGCACAGACCACAAATCCAGAGCTTCCAATTGGAGGTTGAAGAGGGCTCTGTGGGGAACAAATTTACTGAAGAAGCTTGCGGAGATATGCCTTTTTTTTGGTTGTGGAAGGCACGATAATCCCGGACGTGCAGATCTAGATATGAGAGAGAAGGTTAAGAATAATCTGCTACAACTTTGCGTACAGACCAACAATCAATGTGATTCTACTTCGAGGTTGAAGAGGGCTCTGTGGGGAGCAACTTTGATGAATAAATCTCGAAGATATCTAGTCTGGTTCGATCTCCACAAGCCGTGCAAGCCCTTCTGGTCTTAAAGGCGATATGAGAGAGAAAGAGGAGGAGAAAGGAGGAAAATGGGAAGGATAGCTTCTCCTCTGTGTTGGGGAGTGATGGGACCTCGTAAGCAGAGCCTCCAGGGACTTCTCCTTATGGTGGTAGCCATTCTCTATCCCATAGAGAGTCTTAGGATGTGTTTTAGAGAAAGAGAGAGTCCAATCCCGAGTTAGAGAGAGAGTCCAGGTTGTGGGAGAGTTGGAGGAGTCTATCTTGAGTTTGGATGGACTTGGGGGCTCCCTAGGGATGAGGATATGAGGTTTGGGTCATAATCCAACTCAAAGGGACTTTAGATAGGCTCTAGGATGGAAAGAGAGGCAGAAAAGTACGTAAAAATGTGTTTACGTGCATGGCTCTATCGCGACGAGTCGTGGAGTCGCGTTTTTGTCGCGACCATGCACCTGGTCACGTCACTAGGGCAGTGCGTGCAGGGTCCACAAAATAGGCCATAACTCTCTCCACAGACATTGGATTGATGCGCCATTTGTTGTGTTGGATTTTAGACTCATAGGTCTACAATCAGATAGTATGATATGCCTAATTGAATTAAAAATGAGGAAGTTATGAGCTCTCAAAGTGAAGACATGTTTAGAGGATATGACAGATTGCACAGTTTTGATGTTTCAAGTAGATTTTGGCCATGGGTTGAGAATGGGCTTAAAATTAAGGGTGAATGGGCTCATGATGGGCCAAAGAAGGACTCCAAAGTGATGACCAATTTGGGACATCAATGATATGAACGAGAAAAGTGCTCAACTTATAGGCCAAAAATGGGTGTCTACAGAAGCATCTATCCAAAATGAAATGAAAAGGAAAGAGCATGGAGGGAACGAGCCTGGGAGTGGTTTTTAAACCCTTTGGTTGTAGAAAAACATGGGAAGGGAAAGTAAATGCGTTCCTATCTAAAAGAAAATAATAGCATGCATGAAAGAAGAATGAGAGGAAGAGAGGAAGAATGAGCCCCAATGGGGTGACTCTCTGGCCGTGGTGCAGTGTCTTGGGTCGTGCAGAAGCTTTGGAAGAAGGTGGAAGCCGCCTCCTCAATCACCAAGCTCCATATTTGAAAGAATAGTCATAGCTTGATGAAGAGGATGGAGATAAATGGAGGAAATGGTTGAGCCACAGCTAAGGGAAAGGTCTTGAAGGAATTCGGCAGCACTTCGTGGCAAAATCCGGGGCTCCTTCCTCTGAAGGTGGAGTCTCACTTACATAGGGAATAGAGAGATTATCCCGTCCTTAAGTGATAATTACCCATAAAATGTGATTAAAAGGCAAGTAAATCTGGATGGGAAGAGTCCTAGGATGTTCCCAAGGTGCCATGGACCCTCAAACCGCGGCTGGAGGTTGTGTGGGGTTGTTTAGATGATGATAAGGTCAATGGAGGATAAATAGGAGGTGGTTGTGGAGGCTAGCACATGAAGATCATGTCGCGACAGATCGTAGGGACGCGACAAGCCTTATCACGACAGCCAGGATGGTCACGATCTTGAAGGCACGTGAACGAATATGCATGGGCCTGTCGCGACAGTCAAGGCGGCGACATGGATAACACGACGCCACGACCCGTCGCGTTAAGGAAAATCGATTATTCTTGGATTATGATCAATTATTTGGGAGAATAATCAATTATTAAGCATGAGGACTCTTAAAATGATAATTAGACGGGATAATGTGAAAATTGGGTTTTAGTGGGCTCAAAACAAGGCCAATAGATGGGCTCAGGTGAATGACCAACTTGGGGCTTATTAAGAGAACAAGAAATGTGGTTAAACTTATGGGAAGAATCAGGTGTCTACAGATTGCCCCTCCTTGGCTTCCATTTTGCAAGGGAGCGTAGCGGAGGTGTCATGAAATGACGAAGAAGCGAAAATGACGTGAAGTGGATTGAAAAAGGGACCCAAGGTAAAGAGACACCCGGTCTAACCAACAAGCAATTGAAATCTTCTGAAAGCCCCGAGTTAGATGCTCGAGTAGAATGCAAAGAAAGCACAAGTCTGGAAGAGAAGGAGAAAGGAAAGGACGATCAACCCCTCAATTGAGAGGTACCCTAGCCGATTGGCCTGCAGGTTTCATTTTAGAGGGACATGTGCGTGCCAGCAGGTAACTCTGAGTTTGTCCTGGGAGCGGTTCGAAACCAAAATGGATCAAAAGGGAATTAGATGAAAATTGGATAGAAAATCCAGACAGGGAAATTCTTGACAAACTTGCAAGAGCGACTCGCTCGGAGACAAACTTTCTGATTCGGAGTGGAATATGATTCTCGTTCTAAACATGAAGAATGGTGGTACTCAACAAGAGCTCACGTTAGCCAGGGATGAGTCATGATAGCTCAAAATCCTACATGATGCATGCTGGGCTAAAGGAAAAGAAATCATTAAATCAAATGCAATGAAAAGAGAAAATAGAAAATATACCAAGGATAATATTGCATCAATCGATAAGAAGGTGGATTGAATTCCTAAAGGATTATGATTTTGAGTTGCATATCACCAAGGTAAGGCGAATGTTGTAGCTGATGCATGAGCAGGAAGAGGACCGCAATGAAGAAGGATTGGAAATTAATGGAAGATGCAGCTTGTGCTTTAGTAGAGGTTGAGTCACAGTTATGTCAAGCTTTTGTGGCTCAATTGTATATCAGGTCTACTATTCTGGACAATGTAGTAGAGGTCAGAAGGATGATCCTAGGTTGTAGGAGATGATTGGGAAGTCAGGCATTGCTCGTGATGAGGAAGGCGTTATCAGGTTTCAACATATAGTTCGTGTGCCAGATATTACTGATGTGAGGAAGCAAATTCTAGAGGAAGCTCATAGATCCAAGTTTACGGTACATCCAAGTGGTGGCAAGATGTATCAGAATTTGAAGAGAACTTTCTGGTGGCAAGGCATGAAGAGAGATGTGGCAGACTTTGTGGCAAGATGCTTGACATGCCACAGGTAAAGGCAGAATGCCAAAGGCCATCTGGGCTGATGCAGAAGATTGATATTCCATTATGGAAATGGGAAGCGATCACCATGGATTTTGTCGCAGGCTTACCCAAATCTACTAGGGGTAATGACTCTATCTGGGTGATTGTGGATAGATTCTCCAGGCTTGCTCATTTCTTAGCTATGAAAAAGAAGCAATCTGTTGAGAGTTTAGCCAAGCTTTATGTGGATAGCATTGTCAGGGTTACATGGAGTTGCAAAATCTATCATTTTGGATAGAGATCCAAGGTTTACTTCAAGGCTATGGCAAGGTTTGCAGGATGCTCTTGGTTCGCAATTGAAGCTTAGTTCGGCATTTCACCCGCAGACAGATGGACAATCTGAAAGAACAATCCAAACACTTGAAGACATGTTGAGGGCGTATGCCTTGGATTGGAAGGGTGACTGGACATTTACCTCTTGTGGAGTTTGCTTATTATAACAATTTTCATGCAAAAAGGTATGGCCTTATTCGAGGCTTTGTATGGCAGGCCCTGTAGATCTCTTTTATGTTGGGAGGAAGCTGGAGACATATAGTTGGTTGGACCTGAGATTGCTTGGATATTATTAAACTATATCACATGATATTAGACATAATATTAACATAATTCTACAATTATGATGTTAATGCACGAACAACCAAATAAATATGCATGTATTAATACATTGGTTGTCGCATGTGATTACACTCTCATTATCTTTTACTCTTCCTTACCGATAATTTACACTAGCAATATTCAGCTAATTAAGCAGAGATTAAATGCAGCCTCAGATCGACAGAAAATCTATGCAGATAATAGAAGGAAAGATTTGGATTTTGAGGTGGGAGAGCATGGAAAATTGCCGTCAACTTCAGGTAAACGTCCATATCGATTGACGTCTACTCTGTGTAAACGGCAGTAAACCTTGACGTCTACTTCTTCCGAAACTGACATCGAATTTTCGCAGTCCAACTCTAGTGGAGTTATGGTAAGGGCTAGAAATTAGGAAACGTTGGGGTTTACGTATCCTACCTTGTGAGCAGAGTTTGGGGAGGCCAATCCCTTATAAAAACGGTGGGTTAGCTTCTTGGAAACGATTTTGGGGAGTTTTCTCTAAGTCTCAGAGAAAGGTGGAAGAATTCGGCGTTTTGATCTTCGTGGAGGCTAAGACCAAGCATCTACGAGTTAAAGAAGGTGTACTTTTGAAGGCTGAAGACGTCTCCAAGGTGTTCATACCATCGGAGACCTGCTAATCAAGGATCTTAACCCGGAAAGAGGACTATCTTGGTTGGCCAAGGTGGGCTTCATCGGCTAAATCCATTGATTTCTTGGTGCTTTAGAGGCAATTGACCTAGGGATCAGGTTCCCAACCTTATATTTTACCTTTTTATAATTTTCCATGATTTTAAAAGTTAACAAACAAACGAATTTGGGTTTTATGAGTCTCGGATGAGTTCTGGTTTCTTATCAGGTTAACGTCAACCTTGATTGCCGTCAAGGATGAACTTAACGTCAACCTTCTTGCCGTCAAGTGAGGTTAACGACAACAGGGTTGCCACCAAGTTCTTCTATTCATTATTTTGACCTGTTTTTACATCTGATTTTTATTTTTGAGGTTTAAACTTCGAATGGACTTTATGTGAAATGGGTAGTGTTAAGTAGAACAACTTTTTAACACACTATAAATTGGGTTAATTTCGGTAGTAACCATGATTTTAGGGCAATTTTTTGAATTCTGGAATTAAGCATAAATTTAATAGAAAAATTTATATTTGATACATGCTCATGATAAAATTATGATTTCTGTTTAAAAATACAAGCTAGGGATATATTCATACTGTATCAGATCTGAAATCTGAAATTGACTATTTTCTGTAATTTCCATGACTGTTATACAAAATTCAGAAGTACTATTTTAATTTGATAAATAGATTATAGATTTCAAAAATCATGAGATTTTGAATAGTGGTTTGTATGATTATGATACACACTCAGTAAAAATATGAATCAGGTTGATAGACGGTTTCATTGTGATGAATATTGCTCTATTTATATCACTGATTTGATTACTGCAGAAATTAGAATATATGCCAGAAAATCATGAAAAATTTCTGATTTGATTATGACAGTAGAGTCACAATCTGAAAAAAAATTATGATTTTTTGATGACTGTAATTATTTTAGTCTGATTATCATCATGAAAAATGTGTTCTATTGAAATGATTTGTGAGAAAATGTTTAGAAAATACAACATGTGATAAATCAAAAATATGTCTCTATCAGCATCTGAATATATGTATATGATTTGGTAGCATGTTATGTTGCATTTGAATCTGGAGAAATTTGTATATGAATGTGTATATGGCCAATAAGACACTGCCACTATAGAAGTAATATGGAACAGGACCATAGTAATGTCCCTATGGAAATGTTCAATATGTTATATATTTTTCCGGGGGCACGAGAAGAAATCTTGGAGGTGGACAAGTACCATTGGTTAAGGTGGGGAGGGCTTCCCCTGGTATTGCGCAATAACTAAGACTCTTTCACTAATTGCCTAGGTGATGAGTATATGTTCATATGTCTATCTGACTTCTAATGGGTGTTTGGGTTGTGTCTTGGCAAAATTTTTACATGTATATGTTATAATTTTTTTTTCCAGCTCTATAATGATTTCATGTAATACTTGTTTTATTTCCATTCGGGTGAATGTTTTGTAACCATGCTTAATATGCAAACTCTTGGAACCATGTATGATGATTGTACCATGTTATACTTGAATTCTTATCATCATGATCAGATCTAAAATCTTTTAGCAAAGATAAACATTGTGAAGTTAAGATCATGTGTTAAACTCATGTTTTATTCAAGTAGCAACTGTATTCAATTTTGACTTAAGATGTGTTTGATAAATGTATATATTGTAAGTAGTATGGTTGCTGAATTCTATATGCAATAACATGTTTTGAAACCATTATATATATGATAGATTGGTAATCCATTTTTGGGTCGCTTGTTGAGTCTTCGTTGTAGACTCATACTTGCTTAACATTTCAGGTAAGACAGCGAATCCCGAGGCTTTGGTAGCGGGATCGGATTCGGAGCGAGAGGATTGATGTGATTGAGTGATAATTGTATGTGAGGATTTGCTATGTTATGAACATTGTAATTGATATATATAGCTTTGTGGACTTATTTGATGGACTATGGACTTGATTATTAAAGTTGATGAATTGTGTTTTATTTTCGCTACATTATCATTTATTTGTGAATGAATCAACCTACATTTGATATATGTTGGAGTGTGTTTCTCCATGTAGCCCATCTCTTAGACTCGATGAGAGTTGCTATAACTAGACCAGGTCTAAGTGGGGTGTTACAGAGATGGTATCAGAGCGCGCCACTTGTAGGTTGAGGATATTCATGAGTAAATATCAACTTAAGTGATCCAAGTTCCTAAGTCTAAAATAAAAAACTAGATAATTAGAGTTATAGAAATTAACTAGCTTATTGTTTTTCCAGGCCATGGCTATCGTGGATGTCATGCTAATGTCCCGGCTCGTGGGGAGGAGCAGAGGGAGAATGCAGGGCAGTAGGTTCCAGCGCCTCAGGGACCACCTGTAGCACCTCCTCCACCCTTGATAGATTATGGAACTTTTATGCAAGGGTTGGTTCAGGCTATGCAGACTCAAGCCAAACTCAGGCAGCATTGCAGGCCCAAGTGCAAGCTCAGCCTCAGGCTCCACCTACAGTGCATTTGGAGCATAGAGACCCTTTTGTGATGGAGAGGTTTAGCAGGATGGCTCCACCCTCTTTTAAGGGGGAGAGTCACCACTATTGGCTGAGAGTTGGATCAGAGAGATTGAGAAGATCTTTAGAGCTATTCGTTGTGCTGAGGAGGATAAAGTCTGTTTGGGGACTTACATTTGCAGGTAATCATATGGCAATATCTATTTATGAAGCATATTAGTGTGGTTGGTTATGCCTAATGTAGATGTACTCTATTTAGGAGAGGGCTGATGTATGGTGGACATCCACACTGTGTACCAGGTTTGAGGATGGAGTCCAGGAGGTGACTTGTGAAGAATTTACTTGCCTATTCAAGGCTAAGTTCATTTCTGAGCATGTGCAGGATAAGATGGAGCAGGAATTCCTTTCATTGACCCAGGGATTTATGAGTGTGCTGGAGTATGAAGCCAGATTTGCAGAGTTATCAAAGTATGCACCTCATATTGTAGCTGATGAGAGGAGGAAAGTGAAGAAGTTTGTGATGGGTCTCAGACCATCACTGCATACCAGACTGGTGGCATTTGATCATCGTACCATGGAGGAAGCATTTAGCGCGGCTTGCAGGCAAGAAAGAGAGATGAAGCAATATTTTGAAGAGAAGAAAGCTACTTCCAAGAGGCCAGCATCGCCATTTCTGAGGCAGGATAAGAAGAAGAAGGTTGCTTATGTACCTCAGCAGGTACCAGATTATGGGAAGAGGGCACCCCAGCAAGGAAGGTTTCAGCAGGAAGACAAGCCTTTTTGTACTCATTGCGGCAAAAGGCATGAAGGACAGGTATTTTGTTTGAGTGCAGAGAGGTGCCTTCGTTGTGGAGACAAGGATCACAAGATCAAGGATTGCCCAAAGATGGCGCAGCAAACAACAACAGCAGCGGTGCCAGCAGCATCGAAACCAGCAGGAAGACCCCGGGCCCAAGCCCGAGTGTATGCATTGGCTAAGGAAGATGCAGAGCTGCAGGCATGTGACTGAAGGTACAGTTCCAATATGGGTGTAAGGCCCTCGAATTTTGTCCTTATTATTTTATTGTGTGCAATTTTATGCTTGTGTGTGTATATGCATTATCGTGTAAGTATTATGTATACATTATCTTGGTGTACTTATGAATGTATGTATAAACTTAGTTGTATGTATATATCGGTTGATTTCGTGACATAGTGAGTGTGTGCATTACACCCTATGTATTGCATGCATGAACTTAGGAGAAATTAGGGTTTTGCATGGTTTTGGGTTCTGGCCGAGGAGGATTAGTCGACGTCAACATGAATGCGTTCACTTATTGTTAACGTCCATATAGGTGGACGTCGATTATTCAGTCGACGGCCATATCGGTGGACGTCTATATCCTGACAGATCAGTCTGCAGCAACATGGTGTGCCATGCCTTGATGGGAGATACCAACCACTCCCCAACGGCTCCTTGGCCTTCCAACTGACCTCTTGCGTGGGGTGAGAGGGTCCTCTCTTAAGAGAGCCCTTGTTGCAACCTCTAGAGCTCTCTTGGCTCTTTGCAAAGAGATAAGAGAAAACCCTAGTGAGCTGTGAGAAAACTTGGAGTTTGGAGGCTTTGATCCGGCGATCCAAGCCTCTTCTGGAGATCTACTTCGACAAGGAGGGAGACAACACATCCGGCTACACATCCCCGACCCTGGATTGCAGAGGGGAGCATCACAGAGGCCGGAGTGGAGACATCTTGGAGGCTTCTTGGACTGCCCAAGGAGAGCTTCTCCAACCATTTTGATCCCTTTAGGAGTTTTTCCAGAGGCAAGTACCCTTTCACCTTGTCCATGTATGTGTCTAGGAGGTTTCTATCATTTTATGGATTTCCCTCGTGTCCTGGATCCCCTACATTCACCATTCTTTAGAGCTCGGACTGTGTTTTTACACAGGTCCGAACTCGACGTCCAGATCTATTGCCGTTGAGATCTTGAGTCAGCGGCCAACGATGTTGCCGCCAACTCTTGTAAACGTCCATAGTATGCCGTTGAGTTCTTCTTGACAGAATAGTGAACTGTTCTGCCCTATATCTTTAAATTCCGGATTTCTGCGCATGATGATATAATGTAAATTTTATATGTTATGTAAAATAGATAATGTGATGTGTGTGAATTTCCTGTATTTTTTGTGTGGATGGAATTAATATTAGAATTATAAAAGGCATGTGTAGGAAAGAGGTTACGCATGTTTAATTTTGTTCCCATGAATTCTGAGGAATTAAAGGCTGTGAAATTTTATGAACCATGTTTATATGTATCAGTCCATGCCCTGCAAACTTGGAAATTTTCCCATACTCATGCGAATTTTTATAATTTCTACAATGAGAAATAGAAAACATGTGTAGACATTGCGAAAATTCTAGTAAATCGTGTGTTGAAATTAAATTGGGAAAAATTTCTTGTGCCAATATGTATGTGTGGTTCATGACTGTGCATGATTAATCTGAAATCCATGCTATGTTCTATGTTAACTTAATTTATGAATGGCATGAAACCAAATGTTTTAATTTCTATAAATACATGTGAATTCAAAAAAATCTGAAAATTTGTATGTGTGTTCTTATAACCGAAAACAGCATGTGGTTAAATTTTCAGGAAAATTTGATAACATTAGCCTACTCTATGAGATTTCCATGTGAAAATGAGCTACAAATACATGTACCATGATTTAGGTTAAATGATGTGCATTCCAATTATCCATGAGAGCTAATAAATGTTTGATTTCTGTTATTAGTAGCACCATGCTAGGGAGAACAGAACCATGTGCATAAACAAGAAAGTGTGAATATCATATGTAAAACGTGTGTTAATCGAAATGTGTAATGTGTAAAATGTGCCGTGTGTGACACTGCTTCCATAGAGGGCTGTGGAACTGTATCATGGAAAGGTCCCCATGAGAAGGTTCAATGTGTTAAGATATCCTAAGGGCATTAGGATGAAATCCTGGAGGTGGACAAGTACCACTGTTAGGGTGGAGACGTGTTCTCCGGTCAGCGCAGTGCCAAGAGTCATCACTGTATTGCCTAGGTGATGTGCTATGTGTTATGTGTATGTGATGTGTCCTTCTAGCGGTGGTTTGGACCATGTGTCACGGCAAAAAATTGTGAAATGTGAATGTGAGCATGTGTAAAATGTGTATATGTGAACATGTGAATGTGAAATGTGAAATCATGTGAACTATTTATGTTAGAATGTGAACATTGTGTACATGTGAAACGTTTGAAAAATGAACCATGTGAAATATGGGAATGTGTAACCATGTGAAGTGAATATGTTAGAGTATGAGACGATAATTCATGCTATGATATTTCTAATTCCATGTAAATTGCCATCATGTTATAGTCAAATTGGAAGTGTAGTTTTTATGTGATTAAATGAGTAGAAAGCATGTGATAGGGAGTGTTATGTGAAACATCTTAAACCATGTGCCATGTGTTTTGACCTTGTAGAAATACCATGATAGGTTGTCTCTTATTGATGTTCAAGCATGCTGTATGATTACCGTGCAAATTGAAATAGTAGAACCTACTATGATGTATGCATGAATGATGTGTATGGAGTTACTTGCTGAGTCTTTTAGACTCACTCCTTGCTTCGGTGTATAGGTTAGTTGGTGACACACTTTTGGAGGAGACCGTGGAGAGCGACTCCGAGCGTGGAGAGTAGCTTGTGGAGTTGACGTTGTGTCCCTTTTTGTTTCATAGTATGTAAATTGTAGCTTGTATTAGAGTTATCATTTATGTAATTATGGACAAATTATGTATTAAATGTAGAACTTTAATCTTGTGGACAATGTAGTTTGGTTTAATTTCAATTATGAAAGTTTAGTCCTTAATTTTCTATATGGATCATGTATGAGAAATGTGGATGATGAAATGTGATGACAGTTAGTCCTTTACTTCCGCGACTCTGTGTCTATATTTGTGTATATCTCAATCATGTGATAGTGTTTGGGTAAATGTCCCACTGTGATAACCTTTACTATACCGACGTGGGTTGGTATAACCGTACCGGTATAATGAGGGTCGTCACAATGGGTATTCATGATAGAGTCCTTTTTGACACTGGTGCCACACACACATTTGTGTCTGAGAGGTTTGCTAAGGTGTTGCTTAAGGAGTCTGATGCAGAAGTTGTAGATTTGGAGATTCCATTGTCTATGCATACACTAGTAGGTGCTATGATCACTAAGAAGTGCTTTCCCTCACTATATGTGTGCATAGAAGAGTGGGATTTGTTGAATGCTTTTATCTATTGAAGATGAAGGACTATGATGCTATTCTGGGTCTAGATTGGCTGGAGGAGCATTATGCTTTACTAGATTGTCGGAAGAAGAGGATTATTTCCGTATTCCAGGTGAGGATGAGTTTTCACATCCCTTACCCAAGAACATGGCAGGAAGTTTGTGGTGTTAGCATTGAAGGCGGCCAATATGTTGAGCAAAGGTTGCAGTGCTTATTTGGCTAGTGTGGTCGTGTCCAAGGACACTAATACACCATGCATTGAGGAGATTGAGGTTGTTCGTGATTATGCAGACGTCTTTCCCGAGGATCTTTCTAGTTTGCCACTGGAAAGAGACATTGAGTTCGCTATTGAGTTGATGCCAGGTACAACTCTTATTTCCAAGGAACCTTATCATATGGCACCAACAGAATTGGTGGAGCTCAGGAGGTAATTGCAGGACTTGTTGGACAAGGGTTTCATTCGTCCAAATTCTTCACCATGGGGAGCTCCAGTCCTCTTTGTTAAGAAGAAGGATGGTTCGATGAGGCTTTGCATTGATTATCAGAAGCTTAATCAAGTAACGATCAAGAACATGTATCTTTACCCCGTATTGATGACCTATTTGATCAATTGTAGAGAGCTTCGGTTTTCTAAGATAGATCTTCGTCGGGTTATCACCAACTCTAAATAAGGGCCGATGACACGTCTAAGACGGCTTTTTGGATGCGGTATGGTCATTATGAGTTTTGGTTCTACCTTTTGGCTTGACTAATGCCCCAACAACATTTATGGACTGATGAATCAGATCTTTAGGCCATATCTGGATAGTTTTGTGGTGGTTTTCATAGATGATGTTTTGATAGATTCTCCGATGAAGCATCTCACAGGGAGCATTTGAAGACTGTGCTAGAAGTTTTGAGAGAGAACAAGTTGTTTGCCAAGTTTAGTAAGTGTGATTTTGGATGAAGGAAGTTCATTTCCCTGGGCATGTGATCTCAGGAAATGGTATAGCTATGGATCCATCTAAGGTAAAGGCAGTGTTAGAATGGGAGACTCCAAGATCACCATATGAGATACAGAGTTCTTGGATTTAGCTGGCTATTACCGCCATTTTATAGAGAGTTTTGCATCCATTGTA
The DNA here is from genome assembly GCA_014218235.1 of Colocasia esculenta. Taxonomy (NCBI): domain Eukaryota; kingdom Viridiplantae; phylum Streptophyta; class Magnoliopsida; order Alismatales; family Araceae; genus Colocasia; species Colocasia esculenta. Next base: position 95,281,657 of record CM024754.1, on the reverse strand, counting down.
GCACCATTGACAAAGTTGACAAGGAAGGGAGTTAAGTTTGTGTGGTCAGAAAAATGTGAATAGAGCTTTAGAGAGTTGAGAAGTAGATTGACATTTAGCACCTGTGTTAGTTCTACCTAGTGGGGTGGATGGCTTCACGACCTACACTAATGCTTCTCACATTGGTCTCGGTTGTGTGCTTATGCAGGATGGGAAAGTGGTTGCCTATGCTTCTCGTCACTAAAGCAGCATGAGCGTAACTACCCGACCCATGATTTAGAGTTGGCAGCAGTAGTGCATGCTTTGAAGATTTGGTGACATTATCTGTATGGTGTCAAGTTTGAGGTATTCACTGATCACCAAAGTCTCAAGTACTTGTTCTCGCAGAAGGAGCTAAATCTAAGGTAGAAGAGATGGATTGAGTTCTTAAAGGACTATGATTTTGAGTTGCATTATCACCCAAACAAGGCTAATGTGGTAGCCGACACACTTAGCAGGAAGAGGACAACAATGCAGAAGGATGGAAGATGATGGAAGATGCAGCTTGTGCTTTTATAGAGATTGAGTCACAATTATGCCAAGCTTTTGTGGCTCAGTTGACTATCATGTCTTCTCTACTAGATAGTGGGTGGAAGGTCAGAAGGATGATCCTAGACTGCAAGAAATGATAGGGAAGGCAGGCGTTGCTCGTGATGAGGAAGGTGTTATCTAATTTCAGCATAGAGTTTGTGTGCTAGATATTGCTGATGTTAGAAAACAAATTTTAGAAGAGGCTCACAGGTCCAAATTCACTATACATCAGGTGTGCAAAATGTATCAAGATCTAAAAACGACTTTTTGGTGGCAAGGCATGAAAGGAGATGTGGCTGATTTTGTGGCTAGATGTTTGTGACATGTCAACAGGTGAAGGCAGAACGACATAGGCCATCAGGTTTGATGCAGAGGATTGACATTCCATTATGGAAATGGGAAGAAGTTACCATGGATTTTGTCTTTGGTTTGCCCAGGTCTTTTAGGGGCAATGACTCCATTGGGTAAATGTGGATAGATTCTCCAAGACCGCACATTTCTTACCTATGAAGAAGAAGCAGTATGTTGAGAGTTTGGCCAAGCTTTATGTAGATAATATGTTAGATAGCATGGGGTTGCAAAATCCATTATTCGGATAGAGACCTAAGATTTACTTCAAGGTTTGCAGGTTGCTCTTGGTTCTCAAGTGATGCTTACCTCAACATTTCATCCACAGACGGATGGACATCCAAAGGACAATCCAGACTCTTGAAGACATGTTGAGAGCATGTGATCTAGATTGGAAGGGTGATTGGGAGAGGCATTTACCTCTTGTGGAGTTTGCCTATAATAATAGTTTCCCTGCAAGCATAGGTATGGCTCCATTTGAGGCCTTGTATGGTAGGCATTGTAGATCTCCTTTGTGTTGGGAAGAAGCTGGTGATAAACACTTGGTTTGACCTAAAATTGTACAAGAAACTTCTAGTAAAATTCAGCTAATTCAATAAAGGTTAAAGGTAGCTCAAGACCGGCAAAAAGCTATGCGGATATAGAAGGAAGGATTTAGAGTTTGAGGTGGGGGAGAGCATGTTTTCCTTAAGGTATCTCCAACTAAAAGGGTGATTAGATTTGGTCGGCATGGAAAGTTGAATCCAAGGTTTATTGGACCATTTGAGATCTTGAAGAAGGTTGGAAATGTGGCTTATCAATTGGCATTACCACCATCTATGGCGAACATCCATCCAGTGTTTCACATTTCTATGCTAAGAAGGTATATACGGGATCCATCTCATGTTCTTACTTATGAGCCGACAGATTTGCAGCAAGATTTATCCTTTGAGGAGCAGCCTATAAAGATTTTGGACCATAAAGTGCAGCACTTGAGGTCCAAGAGAATTCCCTTAGTGAAGGTCTTGTGGAGGAATTTTGCACAAGAAGAAGCAATATGGAGTTAGAAGAAGGAATGAAGATGAAATACCGCATCTTTTTGGTGAGTTTTTTGAGACTCAATCTTCGAGGACAAAGATTATTTAAGGGGGAGAGAGTGTGATATCTTGAAATTTTCTTCATGGTTGTTAATTTCAATTGATGCCTATTTTATTGTGTACTTATAAATTTCTGTGTATATATGTGTGCAGTATAGTCTATTGTGGAGTGGAATTGTCTGTTCTCGGGTTGGATGCAGAGTTGACCTGTGTTTCTGATGGCAACATCGACTGCCGTCAACAGTAGGTTAACGACAATATCCCTTGCTGTCAACTTCAGGTGAACGACTATATCGATTGACGTCTACTCTGTGTAAATGGCAGTAAACCTTGGCGTCTACTTCTTCCTGAACTGACAGCAAATTTTCGCAGTTCAGCTCTGGTGGAGTTATGGTAAGGGGCTAGAAATTAGGAAACATGGGGGTTACGTATCCTACCTCGTGAGCAGAGTTTGGGGAGGCCAATCCTTATAAAAAGGGTGGGTTAGCTTCTTGGAACCGATTTTGGGGAGTTTTCTCCAAGTCTTAGAGGAAGGTGGAAGAATTCGAAGTTTTGATCTTCGTGGAGGCTAAGACCAAGCATCTACGAGTTGAAGAAGGTGCACTTTTGAAGGCTGAAGACGTCTCCAAGGTGTTCATACTATCGGAGACCTGCCAATCAAGGATTTTAACACGAAAGAGGATTGTCTTGGTTGGCCAAGGCGGGCTTCATCGACTAAATTCATTGATTTCTTGGTGTTTTAGAGGCAAGTAACCTAGGATCGGGTTCCCAACCTTATATTTTACCTTTTTATAATTTTTCCATGATTTTAAAAGTTAACAAATAGACGAATTTGGGTTTTTATGAGTCTCAGATGAGTTCTGGTTTCTTGTCAGGTTAACGTTAACCTTGACTGCCATCAAGGATGAACTTAACGTCAACCTTCTTGCCGTCAAGTGAGGTTAACGACAACAGGGTTGCCGCCAGTTTTCTGTTCATTATTTTGACCTATTTTTACATCTGGATTTTTATTTTTGAGGTTTAAACTTCGAATGGACTTTCTGTGAAATGGGTAGTGTTAAGTAGAACAACTTTTTGACACACTGTAAATTGGGTTAATTTCGGTAGTCACCATGATTTTAGGGCAATTTTTTGAATTCGAATATAAAGCATAAATTAATAGAAAATTTTATGTTTGATACATGCTCATGATAAAATTGTGATTTCTATTTAGAAATACATGCCAAGGATATATTCATACTGTATCAGATCTAAAATCCGAAGTTGACTATTTTCTATAATTTCCATGACTATAATACAAAAATCAACAATACTATTTTAATTGGAAATAGTTTTGGACTCCAAAAATCATGAGAGTTTGAACAGTGGTTTGTATGGTTTTGATACACACTTAGTAAAATATTGAATCAGGTTGACAGACTGTTTCATTGTGATGAATATTTCTCTATTTATATCACTGATTTGATTACTGCGGAAATTAGAATATATGCCAGAAGATCTTGAAAAATTCCTGATTTGATTTATGATAGTAGAGGCACGTTCTGAAAATTTTTATGATATTTTGACAACTTTAACTATTTTAGTCTGATTATTATCATGAGAAATGTGTTCTATTGAAATGATTGTGGATGAGAAATGTTTAGAAAATACAGCAAGTGATAAATCAGAAATATGTCTCTGTTAGCATCTAAATATGTATATGATTTGGCAGCATGTTATGTTGCATTTGAATCTGGAGAATTTGTATATGAATCTGAATATGGCCAATAAGACACTGCGAGCATAGAAGTAATCTGGAACAGGACCATAGTAATGCCCCTATGGAAATGTTCAATATGTTATATGTTCCCGAGGGCACGAGAAGAAATTCTGGAGGTGGATAAGTACCACTGATTAAGGTGGGGAGGGCTTCCCCCGGTATTGCGCAATAATCAAGACTCTATCACTAATTGCTAGGTGATGAGTATATGTTCATATGTTTATCTGACTTCTAATGGGTGGTTTGGGCTGTGTTTTGGCAAATTTTGTACATATGTATATGTTATACAAAAATTTGTTTTCAGCTCTATAATGATTTTATGTAATACTTGTTTTATTACCATTCGGGTGAATGTTTTGTAACAATGCTTAATATGCAAACTCTTGGAACCATGTATGATGATTGTACCATGTTAATACTTGAATTCTTATCATCATGATCAGATCTGAAATCTTTTAGCAAAGATAAACATTGTGAAGTTAAGATCATGTGTTAAACTCATGCTTTTTCAAGTAGCAATTGTACTCACTTTTGACTTAAGATGGTTTGATTGAAAATATATATATTGCAAGTAGTATGGTTGCTGAATTTTATATGCAATAACATGTTTGAAACCATTATATATATGATAGATTGGTAATCCATTTTTGGGTCACTTGCTGTGTCTTCATTGTAGACTCATACTTGCTAACATTTCAGGTGAGACAGCAGATTCCGAGGCTTGGTAGAGGGATCGGATTCGGAGCGAGAGGATTGATTGTGATTGAGTGATAATTGTATGTGAGGATTTGTTTATGTTATGAACATTGTAATTGAGATATATATAGCTTTGTGGACTTATTTGATAGACTATGGACTTGATTATTAAAGTTGATGAATTGTGCTTTATTTCTACTGCATTATCATTTATTTGTGAATGAATCAACCTACATTTGATATATGTTGGGGTGTGTTTCCCCATGTAGCACGTCTCTTAGGCTCGATGAGAGTTGGTATAACTGGACCAGGTCTAAGTGGGGTGTTACATGTGTAAATATGGGTTTTTTTAGAATCGGTCAACCGATCCTACCTTTTCGATCAACCGATTTTGTAATTTTGGTCGATTGATTTTACCCCACAGCACGAACCAAATCGACTGATCAGGTCAGTGTAATCACGGGGTTGCGCGTCCCTCGAAACACACAACATGATTAGATATCAAAGCATGGATTTATGGATGTGGTCGCCACCTAACAAGTTGCCCTAAAATATGAATGAAGAATATGGCTAACGTGCTAGGGAAAGGACTAAAAAGTGGGCACTTACTGATGTCGCGATGGGTCTCCCCGTCGCGATACGATCACTATCACGACGCCTCGACAGGGTGTGTTCTCCTTGTCGCGACGCAGTGGGCTGACGCGCTCTCTACAGTGCGGGAGAAGATGGGGGGACGTTCTTCCTACTCTCCAGTCGGCTAGAGACCAAGAGCTCCTCGTCTATCCTTGCCTTAGTACCTGCCAAAACAACGAAACAACAAAAAGAAACCCTGTTGGACCATATTTAGAGATGTAACTATTCAAAATGAAATGAAAAGGATGAAACATGGAGGGAATGAACCTGGGGGTGTTTTAAACCTCTTGGGTTGTATAAAAACATGGGAAAGGAATGGATATGCCTTTATCTAAAAGAAAAATAACAACATGCATGAAAGGAAATGAGAAGAAGGAAGGAAGAAAGAGCCCCAAATGGGCGACTCCCTGGCCGTTGGATGGTGATCTTGGTCATACAGCAGCCTTAGAAGAGTGTGGAAGCTGCCTCCTCAGCCGCCAAGCTCCATACTTGAAGGATGAGACACGACTTGATGAAGAGGATAATGAGGAAATGGGTGGAAATAGGAAGGCCACGAGCTAAGGGCATGTTCTGAAGAGATTTTGACAGCACTTCGTGGCAAAAGGTTTCCTCCTATCTGCTGCTGAAAGGGAAGTGTCACTTATATAGAGTGGAGAGAGAAAATCCCATCCATAAATGATAATGACCCATGCAAATAATAAAAAGTCATGTAAATCCGCATGGGAAGAGTCCTAGGAGGGTTCCAAGGTAGGATGGAACCTCAAACCGCGGCTGGGGGGTTGGGAAGTTGTTTGTGGATGAAGATAAGCCCAAAGGAGGATAAAGTGGAGGTGGTTGCGGAGGCCAGTGCATGCAGATCATGTCAGAACAGGTCGTAGGTCACGACATGGCTTGTCGCGATGACCAAGGTGGTTGCGACCATGTAGGCACGTGAACATATGCATGGGCTGTCGCGACGGGAAAGGGTGTCGTGACCTGAAGAAACACGACGCCATGACCCGACGTGTTAAGGATGTCCGATTATTTTTGAATTATGATAAATTATTTAGGAAAAATAATCGATTGTTTAAGCACAAGGACTCTGAAATGATAATTGGATAGGACAAGCTGAGAATTGGGCTTTTAATGGGCTCAAAACATGGCTAACAGATGGGCTCAAGGTGAGTAACCAATTTGGGTGCATTAAGAGAACAAGAAATGTGGTTCGACTTATGGACTAGAATCGGGTGTCTACAGATTGCCCCTCCTTGGCTTCCACTTTGTAAGGGAGCAGAGCAGAAGTGTAACATAGGTGTCATGAAATGATGATGAAGCGGAGATGGCGTGGAGTGGACTGAAAGGATGGGAGCCAAGGTAAAGAGACACCCGATCTAACCAACAAGCAATTGGAATCTTCTTGAAAGCCCTGAGTTAGCTGCTCGAGCAGAATTCAAGGAAAACACAAGTCTGGACGAAAGGGAGAGAAAAGGACGATCAACCCCTCGATTAAGATTTACCCTAGCCGATTGGCTTGCAGGTTTCATTTTGGAGGGACATGTGCATGCCAGGCAAGTAACTTTGACTCAAAACTTGGGAGCTGTTCGCAACCAAAATGGATCAAAAGAAGTAAGGATGAAAATTGGAAAGAGAATCCAGACAGGGAAATTCTTGACAGACTGGCAAAAGCAACTCGAAGACAAACCTTCTGATTCGGAAAGGAATAAGATTTCTTGTTCTGAACATGAAGATGGTTAGGCACTCAACAAGAGCTCATTATTAGCCAGTGATGAGTCATGATAGCTCAAAGTCCTATATGATGCATGCTGGGCTTAAAGAAAAAGAAATCATCAAATCAAATGCAAAAAAAAGAACAAAATAGAAAATACATCAAGGATAATATTGCTAAATCGGACAAGAATGGGTCGAGAATCTTCCTGCAACCACTATGTAAGACAGAGTCCATTATCCCCAGACTCATCCAACTTAACGACCTATCCAGCGATTAACAATGCGTACCTAGATCATCACTGTTTTCATTGAAGGGGAACTCAGATCCTAGAACACATTGAGAACCGGCCGGTCCTTGAAATGATATAATAAATAGGCTAACATATAGTAATGCAAGGGAGTAAGGATAAGAAGTTCATACCTATACTTACCTGTGGGGCTCCATTTTTTTTTATTTTTTGATTTTCCTTTTTTGTTATTTTCTGATAAATAGCCAAAACAATGATTGGCTGATAGTAAAGAAGTATGTACAAACACAACATTAACACAAGCAAACTATGCACAAACACAAGAAACATAACATGTATAAACGCGACGCCTCTGGGGGTCGCGACACTGTTGCGACGCCCTAAGTGGTCGCAACCTAAACACATTGGATCGGGGCATCGCGACACTATTCTGTGCTCTAAACCCCGAAACCGAGCCTTATCCTTATCCTAAGGCTAATCCTAATACCTATTGGACTCCTAAACCCAAACCTAATGCTATTCTAACACTTATGGATGAATTGGGATATGATTAGCCCCTCCTAGAGCTCTATAAATAGGGGTGCAGGGCTCTAAACTCGTAGCTCATCTTCTCTCTCTTCTTCTCTCTTGGTTTTCTCTTTCTTCAAGCCATGAAGAGATCTTTTTCTTCTCTCCAAGCCAACTCCAACCCCTATGGCGGTCCAAAAGCAGCAAGGACGGTTCATGAAGAGCTCCATCACCTCTCCTTCGTGCCCGGTCACCTAAGCTCAAGACATGATATTCAAGTAAGTCTCATATTCTAGTCTTTCTCTCTCTTCTTCTTCTTTTCTTCTTCTTCTCCTACCACTCCCTCCTTCTTCCTCTTCTAGATCCTTCTGGGCGAGAGACGCTATTCCAAGATCCCTTGGCTAGAGCCCATGATAAAGGCGCTCCCCATAGCGTCCATCAACCTGCTACGTGAATGGAAGCTGACGACTATCCTAGTGTTGGCGAAGAACTATCATACGATCGTGCATGTCTGGACAACATTACTGCGCTTGTGGAGTCGTGGCACCTATAGATGCACACCTTCATCTTTCCTACGTTTAAGCCACAGTTTTGCTGGAGGAGCTGGAAATCATGCTGGGTCTCCCAAAGGATAAGAAAGGGGCCGAGCACCTCATCTCTCATACTGCGGCCCTCGTTGACTCTTTGGCCATCCTCGGCGAGGTCACCACCAGGACCTAGGATCTAAGCACCATGACTAGCCCAGGCTACATCCATCTGATCCCCCTCTCCCAATGGATAGCTTCTCAGTGCAAAAGGAAGACAGGGAATTATATAGCCATTGCCAGGCCGCCGCCATCTACATATGCGGCGTCATGCTCTTCTCCACGCAGGATCATCTTTTGTCCACAGCCAACCTGAGCATCATCAGCAGCGTATGGGAAGGTATGTCTATTTCCCAAGCCGTCTTGGGTTATCTATATGCTGGGCTCTCTTCTGCAGCTACTAGCGGACCCCTCTTTGGCTCCGTGGTCGCCCTTGAGTGCTGGATGGGCATGCACATTAGCTTCAAGGCGACGAATGACCCCTCCGTCAAATGCATGAGCATGGTCCATCACCCCCTCGCCTTCGTCAGTGCTCCGCTACACATGACTACCTAGGCATGGTGCAAGACCACAACGGTCAAAGGCTTGAGAGAATGGAGGCTGTACTTAAACACACTGCAGATGGAGCAGTTCAAGATGCGCCCAACCTTCCTCCATAACAAGAACATTTGCCTTTCTCAGCGCGTCGGCCTGGACTTACGACTGATTGGCAATGAAGCACTAGTCCTCTACAACCTTGATCGATGCTACCTTCAGTGCGGTGTGGCACACACGGTTGTACCAACCCTCTCCCACTACCCACCTATTCAAGAAAAAAAGATGGACGATGTACAAGATGAGTGAGATGTGAGGAGCACCATCATTTACTGGGAGGGGTGTGCTGCGAGCCTCATCTCAGCGGAAGTGACAGAGGACGAAGATGTGTACCATGAGTACTTACAAGCATTGAGGAGGATCCGACCACGTGGAGATCGCGCTGTGGCGGAGACTACATAGGGCTTGGGACATGATTGAGAGGGATAGGAATTGTATCGGGTGGTAGGTAGGGCCTGAAAAATTGATCAATGATCATAGGCATGATTAGGACTTGTATTTGATGATTTGGATCAATAAAATCAAAATTTTATTCACTGTTTGCATGTTCAGGTAGAGTCGCGACGACTACAGACGTCGCCTAAAGATCACGACGACTCGATAGGGCACGACAAGGTCGCGACCTATTAGACAGTCACGATATGAACGCGATGTCTATATGCGTCTGAGAGGCAGGAGGGATCTGGGGAGAGTGGTGGTGGACATTGAGGAGCTTGTGAGCCACCTCCCCCTTATCTTGTATATGATGCTTATGTTAGTGGATCTTTTGCTTTTGTGCCAATGTTTATGAATATTTGAATGGGTTGTGATGACACGAGAGAGAGAGAGAGAGAGAGAGAGGAGAGGAAACTGAGTACATCGTTTGGTTGCTTAAAACATCATGTCCTGCACACTTAGGAAAACAAGTTAGATCTGCTCTTGGCTTAGCCCCTGCATTAAGCAGGATGTCTTTAATCATGATAGTCAAGGGGATGAGCCTTATTAAATAGGCAGAAATAGAAAATAACAATGCATGCTAAGAGAAATGATATATACATATAAATTTTTAGATTTGGGGTTTTCTAATATTTTTTGGATTAGTTTTTTTTTTTGATTTTTGGGTTTTCTATTTTTTATTTTGGGGTTTCTAGTTTTTTTGGATTTTGGAGTTTTCTTTTTTTTTTGGTTTTTTTGAGATTTTCTAATTTTTTGGATTTTCTCTAGCAGCACCCTCTGCATTTGAGTGATTAGTTATGAACCTCATCTCCTATTTCTTGTTGTCAGACACCTTCTAGGTACAGTGTGCATTTGTTCTTGGCCTCCCTATGGTTGATTGCCCCTAGTTATTAGTGTTCCTACACAGACCAGGTGTGGGGGTGTTCCGGTCATTAGTGGGAATAGGAAGATATAAGGGGGTAAGACTTGGCGTTGGTGCTTAGGATGCTGGTTTGTTTGACTCATTAGGGTGCATCTCATGTGGATTCCGTCTGTTGTCCAGAGACTTTATGGTCATTGATATTGTTTGGGGCATGCGTACGACCGGACTCATTTTCGTTCCGCGGGGATTTTGCCACTCTTTGCCATGCCCCTATCCCATTTTTCACTTATTTGTTGTTTAGTATTTCTTTCTTTGAAAATTTGAATTGACCGCCTCTATTTGAGATTTCATTCACACATGATCTACCCCCTACTTTGTCTACAAGTTAGCAATCCTTTTGCCCCTAGGCCTTGTCCGAGTAAGAGGAGAATAGACCTTCACTTTCCCTACACAAGGGCTAAGTAGGAACACTTATGTCTAAGGAGAATTGACCGTGGGTCGCCGTGTTGTGTGTGTTGACTAGACACAGAGGTTATTTGACAACCATAAAAAGGATATGAGACCCAAGACTGCTAGTACTCCTTTGCAAGATAGTGCCGCTATAGAAATCTTTTATTAAGGGTAGAATCTTTTAAGGTACAAACCATTCCATGGGTGAGAGAGCTCCTCACTACCGGCATTCACTAGCCTATACACATTCCAAGGTATGCTTCCTTGACGACGTACGGACCTTCCCAATCAGCTTGCAGCTTGGACCTAGGAACTCCAAGTTTTATGAAATTCGCTTCAAAACTATGTCTCCTTCTTGAAATTTGCGTTTAATGACTTCTTTTGAAAAGATCTTGAGAGTCTATTTTGATATGAAAGCACATGATCGGCCGCGGCTAGATGCCGTTCGTCTAGAGTTCCAGTTGTGTAAGTAATGCCTCTCGACGTTCATCGAGATTAAGTTCTTTGTCTAGCTGTACCCTTAGTGAAGGAATGATTATCTCATACGAACATACCGCCTCCATCCCATAAGTGAGTGAAAAGGGAGTTGCCCTATGGGCGTGCAGACAGAGGTACGATAGGCCCATAGAGCCTCGATCAGTTTCTCAGGCCATCAACAAATTTATGAGACTCACAAGTTTTCTTTAAAATTTTCAAAAGTGTTTTGTTTTTGGCTTCGGCTTGGCTGTTATCCTGTGGATAGTACGGAGACGAATGATGCAGTGAAATGTTGAATTTCTTACATAAGTCCTGAAGCTCTTGAGGTGGTCCGTTGTCGGTGACGATGTCGCTTGGCACTCTAAACCGCGAGATGATGTTCTTCATGATGAACTGGCACACAGTTGAACCTTTGATTTCTGCGAATGCTTCAACTTCGGCCCACTTGGTGAAGTACTCAGTAGCAGTGAGGATGAATGACTTTTGTTTGCTTGAGCATTACGATCACCAAGAGGTCCAATGATATCAAAGGCCCACATGGAGAAAGGCCAAGGGGATGATAGTGGATGTAGAGAAGAAGATGGAGCATGGATTTTGTCAGCATGCAGCTGGCACTTGACGCACCTACGAATGTAGATGGCGCAGTCTTCTTCTAAGGTCGGCTAGTAATAGCCTGCCTAAGGATTTTCTTAGCTAGCATCTGACTATTCACATGCCCTCCACACTCACTGGAGTGAGCTCCTTCCACTACCTTTCAGGCTTCTTCGTCAGGCAAGCATTAAGGAGCATCTTATTTAGAGCGCGTATATACAACACCTCTCCAACAATGGTATACCTTAATGCCGCTCTATGGATGGCTCTCCTATCCTCGGATTCAGCTTCTTTGGGAAGGTACTGTCTTTGAAATATTGCTCAATCTTGTGTACCATGGCCTTTCTTCTTCCATTATTTCTCCTAGCTCTATGAGCATCACTTCCTTCGCTTCTCTTCTCTCTGTCTTCACAACTAAAGAATTCCTGATGTTGTCGAACCAAGGGTCTTGAGTGGATGGTGCTTCTAACTCTGGACAATGATAGTCTCAGCGTTGTGGCTGAGAGGGAAGGAGAGGGATGAGGGCAAAGATGCCAGGGCATCAACCAAGATATTTGCGAGCGAGGAGTGTGAATATAGATGAGTTTGTGGAATTGCTTGGCTAGGAGTGTGACCAAGTCTTGATAGGGCTTGAGTTTAGGGTCACGAGTGCGGTAAGTAGAAAGGACCTGCAACAGGACGAGCTGAGAATCTTCTATGATCTTGAGTTGACGCGCGCCTAAGAGGTAGGCACGTTTGAGACGGCTAGGGAGCCTCATACTCAGAAATGTTGTTGGTGGCAGGGAATTGGAGTTGATAAGCCAAGGAATGGTGATTCCTTCTGGGGTGAGTAGAAAACACCTATGCCCCGTCCCCTAGAATTGAGAGCTCCATTGAAATGAAGAGACCAGAAGGAATCACGAGAGATGAGTGACATGTTTTCATCAGGGAATTCTTCTTGGACAGTGTCACTATGAGGAAGAGGAAGGTGAGCAAGGTGCTCAGCAATGACATACTCTTTTATAACCTATTGGACTACAAAGTGATGTCGAACTGGGACAAGAAGCTCTGCCAACGTGCTAATCTGTTGGCGAGGATTGGTTTCTCTAGGAGATACCTAATAGGATCCATCCTAGAAATCAAACTCACCTGATGAGCTAGGAAATAGGCTTCAATTTCTGCACTACCACACTAGCGCTGCACATATTTTCTCCATAGTGGTGAGCTTGAGCTTGGAAGGATTGAAAAGCCTAGACAAGTAATATGCTTCCGTTTCTTTGCCAGTGTCATCATGTTGTGCAAGGACAGCTCTAGGGAGTCCTTAATAGTTGACAGATATAGGATGAGGGGTTTTCCTGAGACAGGCGCCGGCAGTAGATTTATAAGATAACTCTTGAGTTCATCGAAGGCTTCTTGGCATTTATCATTCCATTTGAATTTGACTCCTCCTTTTAATAGTTCATAGAAGGACGACACCTTTGAGAATGCTGAGATATAAATCTTCTTATGAAATGTAGTTGACCAATCAATCCTCGAAGCTCATATATATTCTTAGGAGGAGGCATCTCATTTATTGTCTTGGCCTTGTTCGGGTCTATTTGAATTCCCCGTTTACTGACTATGAATCCTAATAGCTTGCTTGAGGAAACCCCAAATACGCACTTCTTTGGATTCATCTTCAATTGGTACTCTCGTGCGCGTTGAAACACTTTGGCAAGCACGAAGGAAGGAATGTTCTTTCTAATCCGAGACTTCACCACAATATCATCAATGTAAACCTCAACATGAACGTGAATCATATCATGGAAGATTTCTAACATTTCCCTTTGATAGTGGCGCTGGCATTCTCTAATCCAAACGGCATAACCATATAGCAATAAGTCCCCAGGGTGTGGTGAAGGAGGTTTTCTCTTAGTCCTCCGGTGTAATACCCTCAAATTTTAAATATCGTGATTTACTTATAAATTTATATTTATGCAAACTAATTAGAATTACATTGAGATATTTAGGATTTAGGGTGTGTTTAAGACACTTTATCATACCCAGGTATCACTTTCGGTCGTGCGCACCCCGACAGGGCGACACCGGAAAACTATAACGAAAATGAAATCTGAGAACACCATAATTCTTAGAAAAATGTGGTGATATCAAATATGTAATTATCTGGAATTTTTGACGACCATATTTTGAGATTAAGTTGACGTAACTATTTCCGGGCGATTTTTCACCCAGTGGAAATAAAATTTAAAAATTAATCTAAAATCACCATAATTTTAAAACTTTCCTATTAGTCTATGGTTGAAATTTAAACTCAAATGGACATCATTAGGATGCCTAAACAAGGAGATGAAGGGGTCAGCCGAATTATCTATCATTTACGAAAGCCATTTTCTTTGAATTCTCTTGGCTTACACGTAAGCCCCTGTTCTTTGGTTAAGAGTTCTACACCTGTCTTGATATGTGTAAAGAGGACATGAGGCCATAGTGAAGCATGGCTATGGATGAGGAAATGAGGTTTTACCTCAACACCTGTGCAACTGACGTGCCGGCTTGCATGAAACCTGGAAGAACTATAAGAACTCCTTTTAGCCATCGTACAAACCTTCCACTCCTCTTGCTACTACTGTCGTTATTCCAATTGGAGCTGTTGAGCTATTACTGTGGGAGCTGTGGCAGTTGCTAGTCGTGGCTGCTGCTACTGCTTTGCCGGGAGTGGGTCGACACGTCTCAACTGCACCTGTCGAGGCTTCTATCCGCATGATTTTCTGTTCTTCATTCTGCTACTGTGGATATTTTTAAGTGAGAAAAAAGAAGAATCTCACTCCCCTTACAAATCAAGTAGGTTCCTATCTTCTCCCCATACTTTTATTCTCTACTCTCGTTAAAAAGATTATAGCTTCGTATATGTTGCCTTTGAGCTATTCAACCAAACTTGGTTTGGTGGTACATCTCCCGTATACGTGGTTGTAACTCCATATTTTGTTTGACTCCCTAACTACCTTTGGAACTATGTGATTACCAAAGAGAATCTTCATTCCCCCTTTAATCAAGAAGGATTCATCTCCGTCTAATTCAGTTCTATCTTACACACGTGACAAGGAGGTTGTGATAAGTAGACAGATACTATACCTGAAGTTCTTTTGTTTTTCTTCCGGTTATAGTAACTATGTTGTTGTTGGGAGAAGAACAATCTTGTTCAATTGAAAAAGAAAAGGAACTGATTTCTATCTTCTTCTTCCACCCTTGATCCAGTTTATGTTATAGAGATTTGCTAAAAGTTTCGATACCTTTAGAACAATGTGATTATTTCCATTGGATGTTTGTACCTCAAACCTTGATTTTGGAGCATTAAATACCTTGAGTTTGAGAGTTTATCTTGTGGAAATCTTTCCATATAATCCTTGTAATAAGGGCCATACTTCCAATACTATGTCATGCTTTGCTTCTAGCTAGACAAGTACGGTATGCAAACCTCATGTTCCGTTTTACTTGTTTAGCATATATACTCACTGTGGAGACTACAAATAGGTTCTTTTATTTGATATAATTCATACCTTGATCCATAGGTTCCATATTTGGTGTTCTTAAAGAGCATTTAAAGTCACTATGAAAGGAGAACCAGCGGCTGTCGACAGGCAACACATAGCTGTCGACAGACCCAGTCTCCCGAACTTTAAAACAACTGGGACTGTTGCTAGCTGTCGACAGCCATCTTATAGCTATCGACAGGTAAACACAGAACCAGCAAAACGAGCTCTGGCTGTTGCTCTGTCGACAGCCACTTCCTGGTTGTCAACACCTACTGTCCTGACTTGTATTTCAGCAATTTTTCATGGTAGAACTCTTGCTAAAACTTCATCCTAATAGCCTAGCAAGCTACCCACTTATTTACATTGATATTTACTGCCATACAACAGTAAAGTTTACCCACATTGTGTACCT
Source organism: Colocasia esculenta (assembly GCA_014218235.1). NCBI lineage: Eukaryota > Viridiplantae > Streptophyta > Magnoliopsida > Alismatales > Araceae > Colocasia > Colocasia esculenta. The sequence goes on along the minus strand of CM024754.1, from coordinate 95,266,220 downwards.
TAACCCCTTGGGTTATTCTTAAAGTTGACAATTACGAGTATACTCTGATTGAGTATTCTCCAGTGTTCAGTAACTGAATCTATAAAACCTGATCACCTGAGAGTTCATATGCTGAACACCTTATGAGATGTGAATAATTTTGTGATGACAATTGTGGATCTTCATCTTCTTGGTTTCTTATGTGATTTCAATCTTCCAAAGTTATTGGCTTTGAGTCATAACCCTGTCTCAACCAATTGTCTTCTCTATTATTGAACTCCGAGCAAATTTATCACCAAGATATCTGTATTAATTCTCAATCAAAACTACCTTTGGATTTCCAATTTCTGTTATGCTCATGAAAGAAAATTATGATCTGAAGACAGTGCTCTCTTCAAAGAGGGTTTAGGATCACTTGTGGTAGCACCGGTCACTTGTGATCAGCTGTGGGCGACAGTTTGTAGGTAAATCCAAGTCAATGGACTGACGATGGTGGGTAATAAACCCCGTTCTTGTGCAATGAACAAGATCCAAGGTGTTGGAATCGCCTAGGCACTGAGGATGTATTTACGTCTATTTAGTAACCTCTTGAGAGCAGTGATGCCTGTCGAATTCGTTTCCAAAACAAGTTATGGTCTGAATTCTGAAAGACAAATATGACTCTTATTCTGTGATTTGTTTGGGCTCATTATGAATTCAATTTGAGCTATATGTTTCTGTTAAGTATGAAATTCATAAGCAAATGTGTTTTCGATCCATATATGTTTTCTTTCACCTACTGAGTCCTTCCGACTCATGCCTTTGTTTCCTCCAACCCTTTCAGATTGAAGGTGAGAGCAATCTCAGTTACATTCACAATTCCGCTGCTGAAGAAGAGATGAAGAAGAATAGCATAGTTTAGTAGTTTTTTTTTGAGTTGTTGTTGTATTAAGATAGAGAGAGAAACTTGGCTCCTATAAATAATGAGTATCAATACTTTGTTACTTTGTGATGTATAATATGTTCAAAGACATCTTTGTGGAATGGGTTGCCAGTTTTGTGCATTACACAGATTTATCGACCCATAACGAAAATTTGTCAACGTAACCCCTCTTCCGATCAAAGGGTATATGTATGTGTGTGTGTGTGAAGCCGGAGGAGGGTGTTACATCCGGGGCTAGACGGATTGATTATAGCTTGAATAACCATCCATGAATGAGAGAGTTTCGAACCCAGTAGTGTTATCAATCAGGACATCCAAGTGAGGTAATGGGAAATCATCTTTTGGACATGCTTTATTTAAGTCCCGGAAGTCAATGCAGATTTGTACTCTTCCATCCTTCTTCATTACGGGACTATGTTGGCCACCACAAAGGATAGAGTACTACACAGATCAACTTAGCTTTGTGTAGTTTGTCAATCTCCTCCATCATCTTCAATGTAATATGAGGGTTGAATCGCCTCAATTTGTTTAACAGCTATTGCCCCTGGCCTCAAGATCAACCTGTGTTCCACTAATGTAGGGTCAATCTTGGGCATGTCATAGGACCAGGCAAAAGAATCTTTGTACTCCCTCAGAATCTCAATAAGCTCTTCTTCTTCTTCGAGAGGGAGATTGGAAGCTATGGTCAGGAACCTGGGTCTTCGTTTGTCCCAATGTTTACCTCTTTGGTGGGTTTATCCACTGTCGATGTGGGTTCATCAAATCTTCTTATGCCACTAGCATACATTCGGCAGCATCCTCTATTCACCCATCTTCTTCACCACTGGGTCCTCATCATTCGAGATTTCATAAATTACAAATCTGTCGTCTAGCCTCCCCTCTTCATCCTGAGCTTCTATGTTCAGAACGACCACTTTTTGGATGAACTCTTCAATAGTTAGAAGAGCGCCACATCTTTGAACCAGATCTACTAGGTATCTACGTGTATGCCAATACCCTTGCTCTTCCTAGACGGAGACGGGGACTTCCTAGATGCTATCCTTGAACCTAAACTAGAATTAAAACCTACAGGGCACCCTGGGGGAGAATTTAGAGGTTTATTGGAAGGAAAGGAAAAGGATGCGGCATAGCCACAGGGATCCTCCGATGGGTCTGGAGGTGGAGGCAGGCCACCCGAGCTCAGGGTGCCTATAATGGAATCATGGTGCAGGAGAAAAGAAGGCCCCTCACCTAGGGAGTCCATGACGATCACATGTGTCGGGGAGCGGGGATCGCCGCTCCAGTTAGAAGGAAAGAAAAGGCGAGGATTGCCGCCGAGGAAAGGGGAGTGCAAGAGTAATGGGGATCACCGTCAGGAGAGGGGAAGCATGGAGACGGGGATTGCCATATGAAAATCACAAGCAGGGGTGACGGGGATCGCCATTGAGAGAGGTGATTGCAGCGGCGGGGTGACAGGGATCGCCATCAGGAGATGGTGACTGCAGCGGGTGACGGGGATCACCGTCAGGAGATGGTGACTGCAGTGGGTGATGGGGATCACCGTCAGGATGAGTGCGAAGAAGAGTGAGGATGGGGATGGAGCTTGGAGAAAGAGAAGGAAGGACGGGGATCGCCGTCCGAAGAAGGAGAAGGGAAAGACGGGGATCGCGGTCCGAAGAAGGAGAGAGGAAAAGACGTGGATCGCCGTCTGATCGTCGGGGGGAGTGAGGAGGAAAGAGTGGAAAGTTTTTTTTTTTTTTTGAAATAAATACAACATACTAACCTAAGGAAAGAGACAAGCTACCCTACATCAGAAGGCACCTAGAGAAGAGGAGAAACTGTGCCATTGAAAGAAAGGGCGTAGTGAGGTAAAGGAGTGGTTAACGCCTTGAGAGCGTCAGACGACAGTTGGAGGACAAGGTGAGGTGAAGAGGATTGAAAGAAAACTTAGAAACAATAATTGAAATGAAGAGTTGCAGAATTCCCTATATGGTAATCTAGAAGGGGGGTTGAATAGATTACTACCGATTAAAAACGTTTATCACCTTCTTTCTTTTGAAACACAGATTATCAAAACAATGTTAAACTTTAAACTATGTGTGGATGTGTGTGTGACTTGTTGACAGATAGATAACAGATTATCAAACGTGCGTAGAGATGCCGTGCCTACCAAACATCTATCGTAAACTCGTGCAAACCACAAGACACGATGATTTACGTGGTTCAGAATACACAACTCGTGTATCCTACATCCATGGGCCACACACACACGCAGAGCAATCTGCTTATGAGCTAGTTCACAAACTACAACTCACACACACACGTGTATCTGATGTGAAACCACGATCAGAACAACACCCACACGTGAATCAAGCACAAGGACTGCTTGAGACACCCAACACACACGCAGATTTGTAAAAGTAGAACAGAGAAGAGTTTTAGAGTTGAAGAACAAATCCAGATTGTAAACTCTTCTTGTGAACATCTGACTGGACTTCAAGCTTCGTCTTGAAGATCACAAGTTGATGGAGACACTTGAATCCACAACGTTCAGGCTTCACCTCCGCTGGGAAGACTTCTCTTCTTGGTTCTGGGCAGTAGGTTAAAGCAGAGCAGCAGAACAAGACTTCTTTTGAGAACTCTTTAGGGTTTTTGCTTGGAGGCTGCTTGTGTACGTGATTTGCTTCAAAAGGATGTTTATATAGTGGTGTTTACATATGGAGAGTCGTGGTAGAAAGAAAACACCACTTGGGCAATGTTAGATCTTTCGTATCTGAAGATTATGTTCGTCTGTCGACAGGTCTTGCTGCATCTGTCGACAGATTGCAACAGGTTTGCAACATACAGAGATCTGGGATTTCAGTTCTGTGAGATCTGTCGACAGTCGACTTGCATCTGTCGACAGATATCTAGTCCAGATATCTAGAACTTCTGTCAGTGACATCTATCGACAGATGATGGGCATCTGTCGACAGATGGCTGTAACTTGAGCTTTGAGCTTTTCTGGCTGACCATATCTATGAGATCTGTCGACAGGATCATTGTGGTCTGTCGACAGGTGACATGGTTCACAGCTTTTTTTGATCTTTTTCTTTTGTTTTGTGATAGCTTGGCTTTAAGCATTTGTACCTACATGATAAAACATGTAAAGTTAGATATTATGAGTACATAGATAACAAGTAGTATCAAGTTCTTTGTCATGTATCAAACCTCAATTAAACTTATCTATCATCAAAAACATGTTGTTAAAAATATTAGAATGAAAACCCAACAGAAAATATATAATGCTTAGGGGCCAGGAATACCTTGACCAGAGCTCATCTACAATGTTGTTGTTGTCATAGAATGGATTCAATTCTCCAATATCCTTACCATTGCCAAGCAACTGTCGCTTGGAGGTGATGTTGATGGCGGTTCCACCAATTTTGCCATTGCTGGGCGCAGGTGAGATCGCCATCCCAGAACAGACAACTGAAAGCTATCGTGATATCCTCCATGTCGAACCATCTATACCATTCTGCCTTTGGGTCATCGGTCTTCCTCCTTTTGTTGGGCCGCAGGGCCTCTAGGGCTTGGTATGTGAGCATCGGCGTCATGTGGTGGGCAAAATGACGTCCATGGACATCGTAATTGGTGAGATCAGCCCCTACCACAATGGTGTTGTATCCTGGCTGCGTGGGTCCTCTGAAAGTAACAGTACAATGACCAGGTGAGGGATTGCCGATCTGACTTCAAACTGGAGGAGAGAGTTGTCCATGGCTTGATTTCTTTTTTATACCCAAGGCCGTGTCTAGTGATCTGCTTGGAGCTAGTGATAACCTGGGTTGTAGCAACCCGGAAAAATTCAGTATTTAAAAATTTGAAATAATAAATTTCTATAAAAACGGAATAATAGAAACATACATACTATTATCGTATGTGCAAGAACACATCTAAACATATCGTAAAAATTATAAATCAACCCCAAATATTATCTCTAAGTGTTCCATGAAGAAATTCGTGCAACGAAAAATCCGATTGGCCAAGCGTATGTCACAACGTGACTAATTATTCAAATTAGGGAACTAAGTTGGAAAACTGTTAACACGAAAAAATAACGCGCCCATAAATTAAACGAACATGTCAAAAAGACTTCCAACATCATGAAATGATTACCCATTATCGGAATTGGACCAATGGACCTTTCATGATCTATGAATAAATTCAAGTAAGAAAAATATAATAAATTCTGAAATTCTATTATTCCCTATTTAAGATGGAGAATTCCCATAAGATAAATTCCAATAAATAATGTGTTTTGTTAAATGGACCATAAAAATTTATTGGGCCAAAATAGGGATTTTTAAAAGAGGAATAATAGAAAAATATCCTAAATTCGTAACTTAAATATTACCTAAATAGAAAAAGGGTATGAAAATATTAAAATAAGTAGTTGTGTTGGATTTGGATTCCTAAACCTACCCTAATAGGTTGGCCACGAATTTGGATCCCAACCTAACCCAAATTGGACATGGGAAGCTTGGAAGGTGGAATTAAATAGGAAATCTAGGAATTAAATAGGAGTTAGAGTTCTATTATAAATTAGAAACATAAGAGACATAAATACTCTCCTAAACCCCCATGGCCGGCCCTAGCTCATTGCCAAGAGTTGCTGGACCAGGAGGAGAGGCCAAGGAGGGGGAGAATTCGTGGGAAGGAGGCTTCATCAAAGCTTCAACTTGAGTTCTTCAAGTTCTAGCCCTAGAGAAGGAAAACGACTAAAGGTAGGCATTCTTACAAGCTAAAATCATAAAACTTCGTTGTAGGTTGATCCAATCATCAGGATCAAAAGCCCTCTGATTTCATATTTTTCCATCGAGCCTATATTTCACTAGTAGAAAGAAGTCCAATGCCCATGGTTAATACTGTTGGCGGTTAAGACTATTACCGTTGTCTATATGTATGCCCACGGTTCAACCGTCGCCTATCAACCATGGGCTATAGTGCCATTGGCTATACTATAGCCGACGGATATCCAACCGTAGAGTTTATAGCACCGTCATCTTTTCTACTATTTTTTAATTATTTAAATGTAATGCCAACGGTTGGGACCATCGCTAATTTTTATAATAGCCGATGGTGCTCCCCGTCGTTAATATGATAATATCCCTGTCGTCCTTGTATAATAGCCGACGATACTATCTGTCATTATTGTTAATGTCCAACGGTTATACACTGTCGTCCTTACATATTAGCTGATGGTTCTATCCGTCGTTATTTTCTAATACTCAACATTTACTCAGTGTCGTCTTTGTAGCTAATTTAGCGACAGAATAGCTTCGAAAATACCTATAGCAAATCCGTAGCTAAATTGAGCTACGAGTTAGCTGTAGATATTTCCTTAGCCAATCCGTAGCCAATTAGCTACGAATTAGCTATGCATATTTCATAGCAAATCTGTGGCTTAATCAAAAATCCAAAAAAAATATTTTAAAAATAAATTTCTCAAGATTTTTTACATGTATCTGTAAACCTGCTCATTCATTCAATGAAAACATACAACTACACACATACACATGTCACACATCACACAAATACAAACATAAATCCATAATTACAATTAATGTTTCATTAGAATGTTCACAACAAACGTAATATTGTTTTCTAAAAATATAAAAGACAATGATGATGTGCTCCTAGTCGTTGTGAATACGGAGATCCTCATCCTCATCATCATCTCTCTCGGCCTCACGAGCCTCAATAGCATGATCGGGACGAGGGACCTACAAACAAGAAAGTGAAATAACAAATATCACATAAACATATAAATAATCAGAATAAGATGAAGAATAATTAAAATATATACATACATGACTATCACCGGAAGAAGCACCCTAGCAGGAGATCTCAAACCAACACCCATAGTTCTTGAAGTAGGGACCAAAGTTTGCATTAACCAATTATTTAATGCATCAAAAAAGACCTCAATTGGGCGCCTTGACAACTTACAACTATGCACAACACATATTTTTCCTGCTACATTAGTCAATTTGTCACAAAATAGAGAAATGCCAATACCCTTTTAGATAAAAACAGAGGAACGTCAATATAGATCTGAGGAACAAAGAAGATGTGAGCACTTATGATAAACTAAAAAAACATATTAAAACATGTAATAGATTCTCCAATAATACAGTTATACAAATAAACAAATAGGTCCAACATTGCCTCACCTATCCTGCATTGCTTCGGATGCCCTTAATTGTTCACTACGAATAAGCAAATGTACATGACGGGCATATTTTGTCAGGTACAAAGCTTCCTCTGTGGCTGTATCACCCCTACCAACAACAGCTAGAACTTGCCCTTTAAAAAGTGGGGATGCCCCATCACATATTGCACATGCACTTATTCCTCTACTCTAAATTCATCCTCGCGAGGTAGTCTGAGCCTTTTTGCTGTAGCCCCAGTGGTGAAAATAAGACTATGGCACTTCACTGTAAATACAAGTATAACAAACATAAAACTTATCAATCTCACCTATTTCTGCAAATAATAACATAGGTATAATTTGTCAGCATGGACTTATAACCAGAATGAGAAAAAGAAACAATCTAGAAAAATTCTACAGAAAATTAGTTAGCTCCACTCAATACATTGTTAAGTTCCTGGCTGATGCTAGTTGGTCTGTGGCCCTCCCTCTACTGTTATCTACTGTCAACAAACATATAAAGAATGCAATAGAACACCATCTAATGAGGAGATAGCTAGAGGAAACCATCATAGCAATTCTGTAACTTAAGTTTTCTTACTTACATATCCAAGGCCAAAACATGTTTTTGCCATATAGATATAAGTTTACAAGTTCAACATTTTTTCCACCTCCAGCGTCTCTATAATAACAGAATTTAGGTGTTAGAAGGGACAGAAAAATGACAATTTCTCTATTGGATTGCCATTTGGCTATGTCATCCATTGAGGACTGCAATGAACGCCCCACATGATTTCCCCAAAATCTGCCATGTAGGACATCTCTGGCTTGGCTTTGTACGTAGTATAGGTTTGCATAGTTCCTGGTGGACATCAGATTTACATGCAGCTTATATGAGAGGGAAGAGGAGGGAGATATGATTGCAGATTCTTTAAATAATCGAAAGTGACCACAAGCTACTTACAGGTTGGAGAGGCTTATTCTGGGTTACTTACCAGAGATTACATGTCATAATATATAGCAAATCACTAAAATATAGACATCAAGTACAATAAAGACCTGGGTTAAAATAAAACAATGGACCATAAAACATGTATCCTATAGAAGATTTCCAACATAAAATATTCCCAGGCTTGATATATGCCCAGAATTTCTAAGAGTGGTTACTAGAACATGTAGCTCATACTTTTACCTGGACCACTTGAGTACATGAACAAATGCAAATCAAACTAGTAAGCATAATGAAAAGTTAAACATTTGGTACATTAAATATGATGTTGTTTCAAGTGATGGTTTCCCCAGCAACCAGTTTCAGCCCACCAGACCAAGTCAGATGAATATTACTGTAAAATCATGAAAACAATTCTCAAGTAAAAAACATATCATGGTGCTGCCTATCAGAAATCAATGAATTATTTTTATGAATGGATCTTGATGCAAGTGACATGATATAGTACTTACCTGAAAGGGATATGACTGTTTTTTTGTGGCAAGTGCAGAAATGACATGTCCAAGAGCTGAAAGGGATCTATTGATGTTTGAGCTTCCTTAAGCCTCTCCCCTTGCACATCTATCCTTGAATCAGGTAGTATCTTAAAATTGGCTAATACCATAGAGAAAAGGTAGTGCAGAAAATGAAATCTAGCAAATGTGGAATGTTTTAGTAATCATGAAACAAATCTTAACGTGAGAGGCATACACAATTACTAACATTCATGTCCCTAAGAAAATAAAAATAACAAATAAGCATGAATAAACAAATTTCTCTAACCTTGCCAAAGAAGTTACTATTCAGACTTTAATAAATTCACTTATATATCATCTATAGGCATTAACCACCAAACAAAGTCCAAATCAATGTCATCTTTGTAATATGAAATTTAAAGTCTATATGAAATGCCCATCTAGCTAGCTAGCTACTTAAATGTGTCCAACTCTATGGAAGTGGAGGCTGAGAACGTGATGTCCCAGCACGTGACCTACGATCTCCAACCTATAAAAAGAAATGAGAAAATCTCAATACTTGTAGTAGCATAAGTAAATAGTTAATTTAGGATATATAATTCAAAAAATATAATAAAAAAACTTGCACTAGAATTTATGGGTTTCTACACATCCTAAGAACCATATACATCAGATCTACACAGTGTTTTTTCATTTCTGAACTTCAGAATTCTGAACACAGAATTCTGAGCAGAGTTCAGAATTCAATTTTAGAATTTTGAACTTCAGAATTCTAAACTTTAGAATTCTGAAACAGTTCAAAGTTCTAAATTTTTAGTTATTCTAAATCTGTGAATAGAATTCTGAAATGAAATATTAAGAAAAGCATAGCCATAATTGTGTTGAGATGCACTATTCGACTCACGGAGTCACTAGAAACGAACATGGAAAGCATATCTTTCATTATTGGATTTGTGATAGCATCTCTCGCTCTCTAACTTCCATGGCCACTTCTTGTTTTGTTGTCACATTTCCAACTCTCTCTCGCGTGCAAGCATAGCCTCCATGTGCTCTTGTTGTCTTGCTTCCATCTCCCTCTCTCGTGCATGCATATTGTCTATTTCCTTCATTGCATTTTGAAGTTCAGATTGTGTGTGTTGTAATTCAGTTGTAAGTTGTCTTACATTCTCATTGGAAGCTTCATTTGACATGTTATGCCTCCAAGCTCCTCTAGACCATCCCAACCCTCGGCCCCTCTCATATCCTCCATGATGTCCATTATAAACATCATCAAGGATTGGTGTAAATATAGATGGATCCGAACTATTTGTGAGATTTTTTTCTTCACATGTTGCTATTACTTTCTCCTGCAACAAAAAAGATGTAATCAGGTATATTCATTTTCATACATGTTAGTCTATATAAACAAATACATACACATATAGTGTGGGTATATGCATTTGATACTCCCCACTTTCATCTTATGAGCTACAAGATATGCCTCAAGTGTTGAATAATTGTCACCCAACTTTTGTTGCTGCAACCAAGTTGAAAATTGCGTATATTCTAACAATGACTCAGAATTTCAAAAAAATAAAAAATAAAGAATTAGTGCAAAGGTGATACTTGTTCATGATTGTGGCGAGCAATAGATTTTGCCTCAAGTGTATGTGTTGCTTGTTCCGCTTCACAATTTTCTTGTTTCTCTCTGTTTCTTGAATTTTCTTTGAGTTTTTCCAATATTGCAGAAGTAAATTCCAAGATTGTTCGCTTATCCTTTCATTGGGTGGCGTCACAGACAATTCACCATCAACACCTTTCATATATCCTGCCCTTTTTAATGTTGCACGCCACTCTTTCAACTTACTTCCTATTGAAAACTCACAAAATCTAATGACATCAGCCATATTTGCGGGCAATCCCTCTTTGTCAACAAAATCGTATTGTACCTGCATAGTTGACAGTAACAATATACTTACATATAAAATGATGAAATTTTTAATATAATTGAAATAAACTTACCAATATGTCCTTCATCACATCATTGAAGCTTTGCTTAGATTGTTCCTTCCACTTTATAAGGGGAAAAATAATTATCATTTCTTGCATATAATCCAAGAACTTCTGCAAGTTTTGAAGCATCTACACCAATTGGTTGTTGGTTAATAAAAATGCATCTCCACTTCTGCCCTTTGGAGGATTACATGCTGCTTTAGATGTGGGTCCTCGTGTTCTTCTCACTTTACCAATTGATGTTGTTGGTGCTACTTGGTGGCTAGAGTTTTCTTCAAGAATCTCTTGAGCATTGTTCTCATGTACTTCATTAGATGCCTGAATGGACACTCACCAACCCTGTCATGAGATGGGGGAGCATGTTCTGCATCCTCAACTCTACCAACAATGCTCCTTTGTGAGATAACACCTAGAAAAAAAAAATCAACTCTACCAATAGTCACTACGAGCTAGGAAAAATCAACTTCTTCATCACAATCTTAAGAAATTAAAAGTATAGAATTTCTCTTATATAACTTACTCTCTTGAACATGAAGTCTACTAGGTCTTCTCTCCTCTACATGTGGCTGTTGAACATTGCTCCTTTGTGAGATGACACCTAAAAAAAAAATCAACTCTACCAATAGTCACTACAAGCTAGGCAAAATCAACTTCTTCATCACAATCTTAAGAAATTAAAAGTATAGATTTTTCTCTAATATAACTTACTCTCTTGAACATGAAGTCTACTAGGTCTTCTCTCCTCTACAAGTGGCTGTTGAACAGTGCTCCTTTCTGAGATGACACCTAAAAAAAAAAAAAAATCAACTCTACCAATAGTCACTACAAGCTAGGCAAAATCAACTTCTTCATCACAATCTTAAGAAATTAAAAATATAGATTTTTCTCTAATATAACTTACTCTCTTGAACATGAAGTCTACTAGGTCTTCTCTCCTCTACATGTGGCTGTTGAATAATGCTCCTTTGTGAGATGACACCTAAAAAAAAAAATCAACTCTACCAATAGTCACTACAAGCTAGGCAAAATCAACTTCTTCATCACAATCTTAAGAAATTAAAAGTATAGATTTTCTTAATATAACTTACTCTCTTGAGCATGAAGTCTACTATGTCTTCTCTCTTCTACATGTGACTGTTGAACAGTGCTCCTTGTGAGATAACACCTATAAAAAAAATTCAACTCTACCAATAGTCACTACAAGCTAGGCAAAATCAACTTCTTCATCAATCTTAAGAAATTAAAAGTATAGATTTTTCTCTAATATAACGTACTCTCTTGAGCATGACGTCTACTAGGCCTCCTCTCCTCTACATGTATATTTTGCCCATCAAATTCAATGGAGAACTATTTTCTCTATTCTCATGATATTCCCTCGGCATACCATTGTCACGAACAACGGCAAAATCAAAATGTTATCCAGATAATAAGTAAACTTACACATCCACTTTACACATTCTGCATTCATAAACATTGAAATAACCAGCATCTTGATGACAAAAAGAAAATAACTTGCCTGTTGGAGGATATGGTGCATGCCTATTTTGGGGGGTAAAAGTGTCACTTGGAGTTTTCTTGCTATATGATGAAGTTACAATCTTGTTCCTTATTTTGGTGGCATTTTTCTATAAAAAAAAGTAACTCAGAAAATGCAACATGTACATTAAAAGGGTATAAAAAAAACATGTATTGTTCGCATAGAATTTTAAAAGTAGTGAAAACAATAATTACACTAAGAAATGACATTAAAAGCTATAAGTGAATAGCTTTGTTATTTTTTATTTTTCTTCCTCACTTCAGCCAATAAATCTTCATCGATTCGTGTACCAACACCAAGCTCCCTTCTCACCCAAGAAACATCATTATCACTAGCTTCTAAGTTATCATTTGGTATCGTTGGCTCTATGCTTCTCAAAATTGGAACATCCTCATTTTTCTCATCTTGAGTTTCAACTATAGGTACTTCATAAGTATCTCTGGTTTCATCTACAGACAACACTCCATCCCACCTTTAAAGGGTCAGCAGAATAATACACTTGTTGTGCTTGTGATGGAAATATAAATGGCTCATCCTCTAAGTTGATCGTGCTGTATTCACAGAAGGAGTTTGAAATCATCCACTGATAGGCCAAGTCCCTTTTTCATATCATACCACTTGCACTTGAAAAGAATTATGGGCGATAAGGTACCAAACTGAAACTCTATTATGTTTTGTAGAATGCCATAAAAAATATTTTCATTGTCACCAATGTTACAAGGCCACTGTTTTGTGTAACTCGTGTCTTATTCACAACTTCTACTTCAAATTTGTACCCATATGAAAAATCCTTGGTATAAGACAATGTCATATTAGGACCTCGAGCAAGACATGTCACTTCTTCTGGCAAAGTCATTTGCTCTCTTAATTGATCAACCTAAAAATATAGAAAAGAAAAACAAAATGTTAATATTAATTCCTTCAGAGAATATTGAAGTGACAAAAGAGAGTATAAAAATTTACATAATCCCTAAACCATCCAACAAATTTGTTATGCTGCTCTAATTGGATACGTCATCACTCCAAGTTGGATGTTGGCCTTTCACAAAATTTTATGTACCCTATATAGAAAAGGAAAAATATATAAGTTAGTTGAAGAAATAAGTACTAAATAAAGAGGTTTATAAAACCATACATCAAACTTACAATATGTATGGTTGTATTGATGGGGTATTGAATAATAAAAAACAATGTGCTTGATATGCATTCTCTACAGTTATATGTTGTGAAACTCTTGCTCCATAGATCCCTCATCAAATCGCACTGGTCTATTTAATTTACTTTCTACATCATTCAGGTAACGTGCACAAAAGATTGTATCTTCCTCCATAAGATAACCTTTTGCAATCGAACCCTCAGGCCAAATTCTGTTGCGTACATAATTCTTTAGTGTAAGTAAAAATCTCTCTATTGGATACATCCATCGGAACTGCACCGGTCTTGCAAGTTTAGCCTCCGTAGCAATATGAACAGTCAAGTGCACCATGACATCGAAAAATGCAGGAGGGAAAATCCTCTCTAATTTACAAGGATTATGGGAATCGACTTTTCAAGTTTTTCCATTGTCTTAACATCTATCACTTTAGCACACAACTCTCTAAAAAATATGCAATACTCATTCAATACCAAAGCAACATATTTTGAAAGTGCAGTTCTCATGGCTAATGGAAGGAGTTGTTGCATCATTACATGACAATCATGACTCTTCATTCCCACAATTTTTCGTTCTCGTGGTCGTACTGCTGAGAAATATTTGAAGAAAATTCATCTGGCAGTTTCAAAATTTTCAGCACCCCTAAAAACCTTTTCTTCTCCACATTGGTCATATTGTAAGAGGCATGAGGCAAAATAAATTCCCAGCATACTTCTTTGACGGTCTAACATGTAGAGGCTTCCTGATTTTCAACTTCTTCATATTAAGACGTGCTTTAATGTTTCCTTACTTTTGCCATCACTTTGCAAAATTGTATGCAAGATTTTTTCACAAACATTTTTTTCAATATGCATAACATCTAGATTATGTCTAACTAATAAGCTTTTCCAATATGGGAGCTAAAAAAAAATACTTTTCTTCTTCCAACCCTCTGGCAATTCTTGTGCTCGGTTCTTACTAGCTCGAGGTACATCGTCAGGATCTTTCCGAATATGACATTATTAACATTCCACTTTCTAAACACATCATCTCTAGACAAAGGGATTGATGGTAGTTCATACTCAACTTTACCATTGAATGTTTGAGTATCTTCTTTCCAATGATGGTCATATGGTAAAAAATGACGGTGCTTCATATATACACACTTACGACTAAAAGGAAGATATATTGATCCATGGTGAACATGACAAATGGACAAGGTTTATATCCATGTGTGCTCCAACCAGACAACATACCATATGCTGGAAAGTCATCGTCCATAAAACAACAGCATGCATTTTAAATAGTTATTTTCTCTCAGCATCATATGTCTCTACTCCATGCTCCATAATATTTTCAAACTCTTCAATCAATGGTTGAAGATAAACATCAATATCATTGCCAAGAGATTTTGGACCATCTATAAGAAGAGACATCATAAAGAAAGATTGGCATTGCTAACCATGGAGGTAAATTATAAGCTATTAAAATGACAGGCCATGTGCTTCGGCTGCTACCTGTTGCTATCTTAAATGGACTAAAACCGTCACTAGCTAATCCGAGTCTAATATTACGGGGATCTCTACTGAAAGACGGAAACTTTTCATCAAAATCTTTCCAAGCCTTGGAGTCTCTGGGATGACTCATTTTCCCATATTCATCTTGTGGAGTTGTATGATGCCATGTCATTAAATTTGCAGTCTTCTCTGACATGAACAACCTTTGAAGCCTTGGGATTAAAGAAAGTGACGAAGAATTTTTACTGGCACAGTCTTTTTTCCTCTAGTATTGCTTTTTCTCTCCTTCCATCTAGAAGCATTGCACCTCAGACATCTATCGAGATCTTCATATTCTTTTCTAAATAATACACAATCATTTGGACATGCATGTATCTTAACAATCCAGACCCAATTGGGGACATCATCTTCTTAGATTCATACCAAGAACTTGGAGGTGTATTATCAATAGGCAAGGCATCTTTGAATAATGCAAGCATGGCAGAGAAAGATATTGCTCCATTTGTGTAGGCACTTGAGTTGAAATAAATGCACAATGAATGAAAGCTTCGAATACTTATTGCAATTTGCATAAAGAGGTTACTAGCTTCTTCCACGAGCTTTGTAAATGTGTTTGTCTCTTGATTGTGCTCTTCATTTTGGACATCATCATTGACAGGTTGCCACATAAATGCATCATTAACATCCCAGCCATATCATCCATTGAACCAGTGAGCATAAGATCATCCACTTGAGACTTTCTATAAGATTCTCCATGGAATTGCCAAGTAGTGTATCCTTCAGTAGATCCCTCTCTAACAATATGATAATGAACGATATCTTTTTTATGATAAAACTTATTTTCACACTTATAGCACGAGCATCTCATCACTGAAGAAGAATCATTGTTCAAATTTGTGATGCAAATTGCATGAATTGCTCAACTCCAGCCAAAAAATCTGTATTAACACGTTCGTGTTTGGTCTATTTATACATCCAACTCTTCTCAATGATATAATTTAACTCCATCTTGTAAAGAAAATAAACATAGTTAGCATGTAAAGTCACACAATAAACTAACAAAAAAATTAATATAGTGAAAGATGTAGCGCTATGATAGAAAAATTGAAAAGTTAATGTTGCAATAGACGAACAAGTAAGTTGCATTTCCCCCCCAACTCACAACTAATCAGCAATACTGCCCTCTATGCAAAAAAATGTGTTATAGACTGACTAAATGAAATGACATTGACTGGCTTGCCAGTTTGTGTTGTATACAGTTCATTGCCAATTTAAATTTCTTCCTCACTTTCTTATGCATGTTATTTTATCTATATACATGGTTAGGCTTCTTTGTTTCACTAAAGCTATTAATAACCCTCTGAATTTTACAATCAACTTGACAGTTAACTGCATGCACATAATGCCATTATGCCAGAACTTGTTTTGAGCCAGTTCGCTAGTAACTAGTAAGGGTCATGCCATGAGGGAAAACTGTGGCTCTAGAATTATGATTTCTAGATATATTCTAAATGTGACTACAACTGAAACGTCAAGAAACAAGGTAGGAAATTTTTAGATTACTGAATGCTTCCCTTGAGTAAGGCTGCTTCCTGCAGTTCTATAACATGTAATTCGTTGGGCATAGATATAACCACAAAAAACAAAAAATAGATAAGTAAACATTGTAATAAGGCTAAGTGGATTCCTTTCTTATAAGGAGAACTCAGAGGCATCCTTTTGGTTGGACATTTGGACAGAGACAGCTCCACTCAAAACTTATTTTCTGAACTTCAGATATTTGAACATAGAATTCTGAGTAGAGTTTTGAAGTTCAGAATTTCTGAACTTCAGAATTCTGAAGTTCAGAATTATAAGAGCCAGTTCCTTATTGTTTCATTTGGAGAATATGCTAAAGGTCTCATTTGGAGAATAATTGACAAGAAGTCCCATCCTCTCTAAGGTCCCATCCAGACAAGAAAAGTAGTATTTTGAACATTATGGGACTTGGCAGTTGGCACAGGCCACATCCTGTGGTTCCATTGGATATTTGGATGGATGTTAGATAGATGTGTTGTTAGTATGAAAGTATGTGCCAGAAAGCATGTCTAAGTGAGTGGATTGTGGAAAGTATAGTAGTCAATGGGGTTCTTCAAAAGGACTAAAAAATGGCAGAGGTGATATGTGGTGGTGATGTAAGTTGGGGGGGGGGGGGGGTGTGGAAGTTAAGTTGAGAAACTCTTGCTCATTCTGTGTTCAGAATGAGCAGAGTTTCTGAACTAATGCCTATAGTGCTATGGTCATTTCTGAAATAATTCTGAACTAATGATAGCTATGGTTATTTCTGCTCATTTCTGAACTAATGCATAATGCCTATAATGCTAATGCCTATAGTGCTATCGTCCTTGGGCTTCTGCATAAGGTTTTATTTCACTTCAATATTGTTATGGTTTTGTTTTAAAAAAAACTTTAGGGAGTGTGTGTTATAGTGCCACTATTTTCCATTTGGCTTTACCCAGGATCTCAATAAGAAACTCTGCTCATTCTGTGTTCAGAATTCTGAACTTCAAAATTCTGAACTCGGCTCATTTGTATTGGAAACTTCAGAACTATATTTTCCTCTTTTCTTCTTAATGTGATTCCACACACCCCTTCTCCATAGGTGACATTCAATCTCTATGTCAAATTCTATTAAAGAAGAATATTCTAACATTATAGAAAAAAAACTCTAATAATTAAGAATATCTCAAATGATGAATGCGAGTATTATTGATGTACTGTATCATGAAAAAATTAACAATAGATATTATAATATAAAAATAGTCATACTACGTGCCAATGGGTCTTCCTGGTGGCGACTTGGCACTCACCCTCAATTCCATTATGGAACGCCTCCACAGTCTTCTTTTGGTTTTTGATTATTCAATAAACATCATGCTAATTATGATCAATATACTCATGATATGTTTATGTTTTCGGGTTGTGTCCAGAAACATGTTATTTCTTATTGTGGTTACATATGGTTTGCACTGTTTTACTTGATGATGAATTATTATGCTATATGCCATATTCCTACTGTTTTAACAACCCACTCCCCCCCCCCTCTCCCCTGCCCCTTGTCTCTTTCTCACCTTTTGCATTGAATGCAGGTAGAGCCAATTGAACTTTCCCCGGTCTCACACGGATAGGGCCAGAATCCAAGAACAAAGCTGTCACCCAGGCCGGGATGGAGCCACCAAAGATATGTAGAATCTTGCCTACTGTATGCTGCCCTTCACGGTTATAGTTTTTAATCTTTTTATGTTGTTAAAGTTTATTTCATGAACATATATCCATATGGTCCAATAGTTGCCAGGATGCAGCTCCAAAACCGAAAAATCACACACTTTACGTCAACATGATAGAGGAGGGAACATCTAACATCATTTGATGTTGTTGATGGACTATATCCGAAGAGAAATTTTAAGATGATGGAATGAAGGATTTCGAGAAAGTTATCGATCATCATACAATGATTTAAACAAGAAAATGAAACCCGATGAGCTAATTCTCATCTGACATGAAACTTGACACAAACCAATAAAAATAGTCGTACTACATGCCAAGGGGTCTTACTAAGGACGAAAAGGGCGAGGGCCAAGGGAGTCGGGCTGCTGGGAGAGGGCGTGCGGCGGGTGTTCTGCCCACTCTTCCCTTCCGCTGGCGGGGCAAGGTGAGGGCGAGGGCGCCCGAGTGTCGGAGAGAGGGTGTGAGGCCGGCGATCCTGCCCGCCTGCTTCTTCCGCGGGCGGGGCAGGAGGGCGGGGCGGGGTGAGGTGAGGAGGAGAGAGAGGCGAGCGCGTCCGGGCTGCGTGGGAGAGGGCGCGAGCTGGCGGGGAGAGAGAGCGCGCGGCCGGCGGTCCTCTGCCCACTCTGCTTCTTCCGCGGGCGGGGCGGGACGAAGCGAGGGTGGGGCGAGGCGAGGGCGTCCGGGCTGCATGGGGGCGTGAGGCCGGCGGGAGAGGGGGCGCGCGGCCGGCGGTCTTCTGCCCCCGTCTGCTTCTTCCGTAGGCGGGGCGGGACGAGGCGAGGGTGGGGCGAGGTGAGGGCGTCCGAGCTGCGTGGGGGCGCAAGGCCGGCGGGAGGGGGCGCGCGGCCGGCGGTCTTCTTCCCCCGTCTGCTTCTTCCGCGAACAGGGCGGAGCGGGGTGGGGAGAGGCGAGGGTGGGGCGGTTATCGCCTGCTCTCCTCTTCGGTGGCGAGGCCTCTGAATTAATGACAGCATATACAAAATTAAAATATAACTATTAACCATGGTTAAAATAAAAAATATAAATTGAATAATAAAATTTATATATTAAACCACGGCTAATGAGTTGTCTATTCTCAAATAAATAGTCGACGGTAAAACCATTGGCTTTATGCAGAACCGCCGATGGTTCTTATGAGCGGTCGTCTATTCCATGATTTGTACTAGTGTTTTCTTCTTGATTTTCATGTTCTGCAACTAGCATGAGCCCGACCCTTCATCTTAAATCTTGTTCTCCTTGTATACTCAACCCCATACCACGAGATTTTTACTAGAGGAACTGATGCATGTTAGGCATCTTTTGCCCCTGAAAGCTATAATTTCATCCACCCTACATCGTGAATTAATTATTTTACCCTATCTGTGTACTGTTCCATGTTCTTCGTGAAGTATCATGATTAAACCATGCTGAAACCATGTCTGTTTTCAAATTCCTATTTACTGGAAGTACCTTGCATGTCTAGAGTCGTTTAAAATTCATTTCATGATTTTCATCGATTGTACATTTAGTTATTATTTTTTGAACCACCCTATGTCAAAGTAAGGTAGTTCTGGACCGCAATCCAAGAACATGTCCTTTCCCTGTCGGACTCAGGCGCAGGACCTGAGAACGCGACGACCTGATAGGGCGCGTTCTCAGGGCTATCACGATATATCTCCCGTCGTAATCTGATCGTGACAGGATACCCGTCGCGATCTGCCTGCCGATCTGACGAGCCCATCGTGACCCTTAAGCGACCCCGTCGCGATCTACTTGCCCGAACTGACAAGGCCGTCGCAATCTGTACAAGGCCATGTCACGTTCTCAGTTGACCCTGTCGCGACCCTTACTGGGGTGCATCGCGATCTCAGATTTTTGCATGGAAACCCCCAATTTTCAATGCTCTGACTCTCTACAGTGCTTGTACACTTGGTTAACAATCATACACACAGAAAATACACTTGTCATAAATTATACATTTATGGTGATTAAAATACATGCACATGATCTTTTTCTATCTACAATTTCATGACACATGCACACACTTGAACCATCCAATTTGGCTTAATCAGCATGAAAATATTTCATAATGTATCTGGTATTATTTCAATAATATATATTAATTGCCCTATTTTAAATGAACTTGTCTACGATTCTCGCGATGTTTTGGGAACACCGATAGCGACGTTCCATTGTTCTAGAATTCCTCTAGAATGTCGAGCACTTGTTTTATATACACAGTCTCTTGACTTGGACGAACTCTCCGTCGGATATTCCTTCTGCCGGACTAGTGAATCCTTGTTCAAGGCCTCCGTAAGTCTCCTCTGTCCATGGATTCCCACATGGTCGACGAGCCGGTTGTACCCTAACACCTATGATACCTTTAGGGATCAACATGATCCAAACGGCTATTAGAAGTTCACTCTTATCTTGAATAACGCCGGACCTCTGGACCTGTGCGTTACATGGCCAGCGGAAAGGTAGTGAATTCTACCTGACTGCCAACACCAATAGCGCGTTGTGTAACTGTTACTATCGCCTGCTACTCGAAGTGTTACGTGCATTGTCCCTTAGCTCTCATCTATACTCTACTCGCTCATCTATTCACGTTCACTCTACTATCTTGTCTATTCATCTAGTGCTCTTATCTTTCTTGGAACTCTCTATTGGCCATTAATTGATTGTCTAAAGATAAATAACATAACCAATGCCAGTGCAATAGGGCCGATCTGGTCCTGGGGGAGAGCGCCCGAAAGTGCCATTTGCCTGCGGGAGTTAAATGATCAGGATGTCAGCATTACATCCAAGTGCCATACTATCAAGATTAATCTAAGACAATCACACAAAAGTGCTATATTCTCTCGATGTCTTGACAAACAAAAGTGCTATCTCCTCATTGTCTATTGATAACAAAGTGCTATACTCTCTCTCGGCTATCTACAGATAACCAAAGTGCCATTACTATCTCGATTGACGGAAGTTAATCAAAAGTGCTATACTATTTCGATTGATAAGAAAATCAATCAAAGTGTAATTTACTCTCTATATGGCCAACTACTTTCTCTCTCCTTGCTATACATGTTGCTTGCTATTGCTTGACGTTGACGTTATTTGCCACCGTGTTGTTATCGTTTCCATCGTGACTTGACTTTAATCATCGTGCTATACTTGATTTATCTGCTATCTGAACCATGTCACTTGTGCTATTACTTTCTTGACTTTACATGAATCGCTCTATCATTAATTACTCTGCCTTTTAAAGCACTAATTATTTAAAGCCTGCTTGATTCACGAGATTTAAGTCCTACTAGGCGTTATCGCTCACCTTTTGTTATTTGTTATTGTGTCTCAAGTAAGTCAGACAATGACGTTACACACACCAATAGGATAGGACCGGAGTGATGAGTGACCTGGAGTCAGTTGATGAAGTTACCCTAGTACAATGGAGTCTAGTAGTTATTACTTTAGTTTTCTTTCCAATGTAATGATGTCAATGAGCTCAATATAGTGGCTCCGAATTAGTGGTTGTAATAGTCTTAGTGATTTTATAATGAAATGAAGAGTTTATTCCAATTATTGTTCATTAGATGCTCTGAATCATTCAACTGTTGTACATTTTACTCTACTATGTACTTTGCTCACGTCTCCCCGATTTATTCCGCTGCTAAATTGGCGGGGCGTGACATGAGTCTTGCCCTGGAGATGAGCTCTGAGCCCCTTCCCTGGCTGGTAGCCAATTTTAAACATGATGTTCCAGCCCTTGGTGTCCGATGGTGTGACCCTTTTGGCATCCGCCACTGATGGAGACACTATTTGGCGACTAGAGGAGAAAGTATAAGCCCATGGAAAATTTACATCTAGCACATAGATGATAGGCTTGTTGGAGGGCCAAACTGCTGCCATGATTTTCTCAATAGCTTCCACGGTGTGGGTAGTTTCTGCACTCTTAACTTTGACAATGTGTCCTTGGAATGGAAACTTCATACATTGATGTGCTGTGGAGGGGACTGCCCCTAGTGCTTCAATCCAAGGTCGGTCCAGAATAGCTTTGAAAGTTGGGTCAATATCAAGTACATAAAAGTCAACGGTCATTACGAGCGGGCCCAGCTCTACCTGTAGAGAGACAACACCATGGCAGGCCCGCTTGGAATTATCATAAGCCAAAATGGTGGTAGGAGTTGGCTGCAAGTGGCATTCAGATATGTTGCATGGTCGTAGAGTGCTGAGCGGACACACATTAATCGATGCTCCAGTGTCGACTAGGGCGGCGTCAATGGCCACCTTGTTTATGGTCAACGTTATGCACTGAGACATTCTTCTTACTTCAAGAGGAGCTAGCTCACTATCCGCAAAGGTAATTGTTGTTGGGTGAATGCAAATTCATATCTTTTCCCTCCTATTTTGATGATGACAAGAAGTGTTCTTAAAGCAATTTAATTGAAACATGTCAAAAACATCATACCTGAAATTCATGTTCAAAAAGTATTTTTCAAACCACATTTATCATTTATGGTCATGACAAATCATTTAACTAATGATATATGTGTTCATTTTTCAGGTACAAACATTTTTATGCAAAAGATGAGTCGACACACCCATCAATGGTGTCGACACATCAACACATATTCAAAGGCAAAATGTGTAAAAATGTTGAGACTGTGTCGACACATGTCAAGAGTGTGTCGACACGAGTGGCAGTTATTCAGAAATCAAGCCTACCCAGGTCGACACACTCTCAGAGCAGGTCGACACTAGATCCCGTTTCCAGAACAGCCAGTTTGAAGAATTGGGTCAGCAGGTCGACACACTCTCAGAGCAGGTCGACACTAGACCCAGTCCCAGAACAGCTAGTTTGCAGATTTGGGATAGCAGGTCGACACACTCTCAGAGCAGGTCGACACGGGATCCTCTTCCCAGAACAGCCTTCTACATATTCTGGACAGTGCGTCGACACTACCACCAGGGCAGGTCGACACACTACGGAAACTTTTCATCCTAAAGGTTGATGGCTGCCACGTGTCCCTCTAGGGCGATCAGAATCTTCCTAGAAAAGCGTGCCCTTGTACCCCAAAAGGGTATCTTTGGAATCCTAAGGATATAAAGTGTCTTTTCGGCCAGCCTTCACAAGTGAGAAGGACCCAACTCTCTCAGAGCCTCCAAGAAGCTCCTGGCGGCCAAGAAGAGCTCGTGTCTCCTTCCCCTGCTCTCCAAGTGCTTCCAGAAGACCAATTCCCACCAATTCAAGGTGTGGGAATTGGAATTTGATTCCTGAAGACTTCTCTGAAGCATTCCAAGGAGGCAGATCCTGTAGAAGATTTCTTGGGTGAAGAATTCGAGGAAGATCCAATTTCTCAGATTGCAGAGCATCGACTTGGACTTCAAGCTTCACAAGTTTCTTCCCAATTCAAGCTTCTACAAGGGAGTACACTGAAGAACGGAGCATTTCAATTCAATTTACCTTTTCTTCTGTTCTTCTGAGATATCTTTTGAGATTATGCAAGTGCTTCTGCATAACTCTCTTTAGAGTTCTCAAACTTCGACTAGATCTGTTGCTAAAGGATCTTAGTCTTAAGTTGGTGTCTAGCAGTTTCAGTGTGGGCATTGTGCTCAGGGTGTTGTGAGCCGTCGAGCTCAGTTTGAGTTGTAAGCTCAGGGTTGGTTTGAGCAGTCTTGCTCTGTGTTTCTAGAGTAGTCTTGCTCTAGAGGTTGTGTGAGTTGTATGCTCTGAAGTGTTGGAGTTGTTAGGCTCCTTTGGGTGTGTAGCCCAGTTGTGTTAGTGAAGCCTCACGGGTTGTGAGGGGTGGATGTAGGAATCACTTGGGTGATTTCCGAACCACCTAAAAATCCTTGTGCATTTGTCTTCTGTGGTTTGATTGATTCATCCGCTAGATGCTTGCATAGGATTCGTTTTTAATTCACTTAATCAACTTGCTTCACATCTAAGTTTTTCAACTCACTCAAATTTAATCAGATCTGTAGTTTTTCACTGATAACATTGCCTCTGATTCTAAATAGTTTTCAAATTGCTTAAGCTTCCACAAAAGTGGCAAAGATCTATTCATCCCCCCCCTTCTAGATCTTTTCCACACATTCATTTCGATCCTTCAATTGGTATCAGAGCGGGTTTACATCGATCTGATTTGAACTGAGCAGTTTTTGCTTCTGAGTATTGAGTGTTTGATTGTTTGCTTGTTTGTTTGCTTGGTTGTTTAACTCTTTCTCTGTGCATTTACTTAAGTGTCATGGACTCAAAGGGTTTCATAGCTGAGGGCCATTCCATAAATAGGCCACCATTCTTTAATGGTTTGGACTATTCTTATTGGAAAAATAGAATGCAAGTATTTCTGAGGGCCCAGAACTATGAGATCTGGAAAGTAGTTGAGGTGGGTCCCTATGAGAACCAGGGAGAAGAAGATACCTGGACAAGGGAACAGATAAGGAAAGCTACACTGAATTATAGTGCCATGAACATGATTCAGTGTGCTGTCCATCCCAAGGAGTATTCGAGAATCTCTATATGCAAATCTGCCAAAGAGATGTGGGATAAACTCGAATTACTCTATGAGGGAACATCTCAGGTCAAGGAGACCAAGGCAAATATTTTAGTTTCAGAATATGAACTTTTCATGATGAAATCTAATGAATCTATTTCTGAAATGTTTGCCAGATTCATGGTGATAGTCAATGGACTCAAGGATTTGGGTAAGGAGTATACTGATGCAGACTTGGTAAGAAAAATTTTGCGTTCACTTTCTTCAGTTTGGCATACCAAGGCCACTGTTATTGAAGATTCAAAAGATTTGTCCAAAATTTCTTTGGATGAATTGATTGGATCTTTAATGACATATGAAATAAACTTAAAAAAAAATGAAGAACACATCATTAAGACCAAGCCTATGGCACTCAAAGCCTCTTCAAGCAACAAAGATAAAAATCAGGATAAAACAAGTTCTGAAGAATCTGAGTCGAATGAGGATGAGATTTCCCTCATGACCAGACAATTCAGAAAATTTTTGAAATATAGGAAAGGGAAAATGACTGGGAAAAAGAAATTTCCCTCAGGTAAGAAGAATATTTCCTCTTCCAATTTCAATAAGAATCATAAACCTGATGAGAATGTTATCTGTTACAGGTGCAACAAGCCAGGACACATGAAGGGAGAGTGTCCTGAGAACAAAAAGGAAAAGCACAAGAGATTCCAAAAATATAAGAAGCCAAAGGCCATGGTAGCCACTTGGTCTGATGAAGACACAAGTGAGGAAGAAGAAGAGAAGAAGTCCTCAAGTTCAGAGAGTGAGGAAGTTTGCTTCATGGCCAACAGCACAGATGGAAAGGTAAATACTTCCTTTGAAGATTATAGTGTTGAAGATTGGCAGGATGTGTATGCAGAATTAGTTGAAAGATATTCTGAAATGAGAAAAGAAAATAAACACATCAAAAAGAAAATTGAAAATCTCTACCATAATCAATCTTCAAACAATAGAATCTATGAACTGGAATCTGAAGTAACAGACTTGCTTGAAGAAAAAGAGAATCTCCTAAACCTAATTGATGAACTGAAACTTGCCTCTCAAAAGGCCTCCCAAGAATTCAGAAACTAAATGAAAAGCTGGAAATTGAAAAACAAGAAAAACAACAGAAAATTGAAGAAATTGAAGTTCTTAAAAACCAGCTAAAGGAAAGGGAGGAGGTTATCCAAACCTTCACAAAAGGCCAAGATAACCTAGAGGCATTGCTAGGATCCAACATGACAACCACATCTCATGGATTAGGATTCAACAAGAAAAAACCCCAAAAAGACAAATCTGGTGAGAAAAAGGGAAAAGCACCTCTAATTAATTTTGTCAAGGGTCCTAATCTGGAAAACACTGAAATTCAACAAACAGCAAACAAAACCCCAAACAAAACTCAAAACAAATCAAAAACCCAAAAACAAAAGAAGACTATCAGGTCGACACAGTCCCCTGACAGGTCGACCTGCTCAACACCAAAAACCAAAAACAACTCAACCAAAAATTCAAATAAAAATCTGAAAAATAAGAAAAAGGGAAAAGAAATAATCCATGAAAAATTTGGACCTCTAAGACAACACTTCAAGAAGATTGGATTAATCCTTGAAACCAATGGTATGAAAATCCTGTTGGTATTATCCTCAATACTCTATCCAAATTTCTGGATGTACCAACACAATCCATGGATTCCACCTCCTCCTTGAACTCAAATTTTCAAGTGAAAAACTCTCCTCCAACCAAAAACAAAGATCTTGGTGCTTTCATTCCTAAAAGAAAGAACAAACAGAAAAAGGCTGAAAACACCAAAGTAACAAAATAAAAATCTAAAACAAATCAAATTTGGGTGAGAAAGGATTTGATATCTGTGCTAAATCATACTGATGGTCCCAACTCTGTTTGGGTACCAAAATCTTCTCTCCATTGATCTTTGTGCAGGAAGGTGTGCACCCAACACAATGTTGGTTTCTTGATAGTGGGTGTTCACGACACATGACTGGAGATAGAGCCAAATTCCTGTCTAATTGAAAAGGAGGGAGGGTCAGTCACTTTGGAGGTAAAAATAAAGGAAAGATCATTGGATCTGGCAAGGTTGGTCAAACTCTTCAAACTCAGTAGATAATGTTTTGTTAGTTGATGGACTTGATTATAACTTGCTCAGTATTAGCCAACTATGTGACAATGGTCACAAAGTTGTGTTTGAATCTGATTTTTGCAAAATAATTGATTCATCAACTGACAAAATCAAATTCTGTGGAAAAAGAGAAAACAATGTTTACATGATCAACCTTAATAAAAACTTTTCTGAAAATCTTTGTTTTGTTGCAAATAAAGATGAAATTGCATGGACTTGGCACAAAAGACTTGGCCATGCAAGTTTCAAAACTTTGAATAAGTTGTTAAGATTGAATCTGGTTAAAGGTCTTCCTGAATCTTTTTCTAGTGTTGAAGGTCAAATTTGTGGGATCTGTGCTAAAGGAAAACAAACTAGGAAATCCTTTAAAGCCTTCATGAAGTACTCACATCTAAGCCACTAGAACTTCTTCACATGGACCTCTTTGGGCCAACAAGAGTTCTAAGCCTAAGTGGCAAGAGATATGGGTTTGTAATCATTGATGACTTTACTAGATTTACCTGGGTTATTTTTCTATCCCACAAAAGTGATGCATGCCTTGAATTCAGGAATTCTGTACCACTATCTTCAAACTTATCCATTAAAATTAAAAAATTTTAACTGATCATGGGGGTGAATTTGATAACACATCCTTTCTGATCTATGTGCTGAATTGCAATATTTCACAAGTTTTCTTCACCTAGAACTCCAGAACAAAATGGAGTTGTGGAAAGAAAGAATAGAACTCTTGTGGAAATGGCTAGATCCATGCTCTTAGGGAGTAATGTAAGGCCCTCGAATTTTGTCCTTATTATTTTATTATGTGCAATTTTATGCTTGTATATGTATATGCATTATCATGTAAGTATTATGTATACATTAGCTTGGTGTACTTATGAAGGTATGTATTACTTAGTTGGGGTATATTGGTTGATTCGTGACATAATGAGTGTGTACATTACCCCCCTATGTATTGCATGTATATACTTAGGAGAAATTAGGGTTTTGCATGGCTTTAGGTTCTGGCCAGAGGGTAGTCGACGTCAACATGGATGGACGTTCACTTACTGTTAACGTCTATATAGGTGGACGTCTATTTGTAAGTAGGCGGCAATATCGGTGGACGTCTACTTCCTGGCAGGTCTGACCGCAGCAGCATGGTGTGCCATGCTTGATGGGGCGTGGCAACCACTCCCCCAACGGCTCCTTGGCCTTCCAACCGATCTCTTGCGTGGGGTGAGAGGGTCCTCTCTTAGGAGAGCCCTTGTTGCAACCCCAAAGAGTTCTCTTGGCTCTTTGCAAAAGAAAACAAAAACCTAGTGAGCTGTGAGAAAACCTGAGGTTTGAGAGCTTTGATCCGGCGATCCAAGCTCTTCCTGGCGATCTACTTCGACAAGGAGGAAGACAACACATCCGGCTACACATCCCCGGCCCCGGATTTCAGAGGGGAGCATCACAGAGGCCGGAGTGGAGGCATCTTGGAGGCTTCTTGGGACTGCCCAAGGAGAGCTTCTCCAACCATTTTGATCCCTTTAGGAGTTTTTCCAAAGGCAAGTAACCCTTTCACCTTGTCCATGTATGTGTAGGAGGTTTTTATCATTTTTATGGATTTTCCTCGTGTCCTGGATCCCCTACATTCACCATTCTTTAGAGCTCGGACTGTGTTTTTACACAGGTCCGAACTTGACAGCAAGATATGTTGCTGTTGAGATCTTGAGTCAGCGGCTAACGATGTTGCCGCCAACTCTTGTGAATGGCCAGAGTATGCCGTTAAGTTCTTCTTGACAGAACAGTGAACTGTTCTGCCCTATATCTTTAATTTCCGGACTTTGGCGCATGAGGATATAATGTAAATTTTATATGTTATGTAAAATAGATAATGTGATGTGTGTGAAATTTCTTGTATTTTTCTGTGGATGGCAATAATTATTAGATTATTGAAAGGCATGTGTAGAAAGAGGTTATGCATGTTTAATTTTGTTCTCATGATTCTGAGGAATTAAATGCTGTAAAATTTTATGAACCATGTTTATATGTATCAGTCCATGCCCTGCAAATTTGAGAATTTTACATGGCTATGTGAATTACTTAAATTTCTGCAATGAGGAATAGAAGCATGACAGGTTAATGAATAATTCATAGTAAATTTTGTGTCATGCAATAAATCTGGGAAAATTTCTTGTGCCAATATGTATGTGTGATTTATGACTGTGCATGATCAGATCTGAAATCCATGTCATGTTCTATGTTAATTTAATTCATGAATGGCATGAAACTGGATGTTCCATTTCTATAAATACATGTGAATTCAGAAAAATGTGAAAATTTGCATGTGTGTTCTTATACCCGAAACAGCATGTGGTTAAATTTTCAGGAAAATTTGATAACAGTAGCCTACACTATGAGATTTCCATGTGAAAATGAGTTATAATTACATGTACCATGATTAAGGTTAAATGATGTGCGTTCCAATTAACCCATGAGAGCTACTAAATGCTTGATTTCTGTTATTAGTGGCATCATGCTAGGGAAGAACAGAACCATGTGCATAAATAAGAAAGTGTGAATATCATATGTAAAACGTGTGTTAATCGGAATGTGTAATGTGTAAAATGTGCCGTGTGTGACACTGCTTCCATAGAGGGCTGTGGAACTGTACCATGGAAAAGTCCCCATGGGAAGGTTCAATGTGTTAAGATATCCTAAGGGCATTAGGATGAAATCCTGGAGGTGGACAAGTACCACTGGTTAGGGTGGAGACGTGTTCTCCCGGTCTGCGCAGTGCCAAGAGTCATCACTGTATTGCCTAGGTGATGTGCTATGTGTTATGTGTATGTGATGTGTCCTTCTAGTGGTGGTTTGGACTATGTGTCACGGCAAATAATATGGAAATGTGATTGTGAACAAGTGTAAAATGTGTATATGTGAACATGTGTAAAATGTGTATGTGAATGTGATGTGTATAGTGAAATGTGTAAAATGTGATACGTGAACATGTGTAAAATGTGTATATGTGACATGTGTAAATGTATATGAACGAATGTGAAATGTGAATCATGTGAAATATGTTAGAATGAGAAAATGTGTACATGTGCAATGTTTGAAAGAAAATGGAATGGAATGTGTAACCATGTGAAGTGAATGTGTTAGAGTATGAGACATAATTCATGCTATGATACTTCTAGTTCCATGTAAATTGCTATCATGTTATAGTCAAATTGGAAGTGTAGTCTTCATGTGATTAAATGAGTAGAAAGCATGTGATAGGAAGTGTTATTTGAAACATCTTAAACCATGTACCATGTGTTTTGATTTGGTAGAATTACCATGATAGGTTGTATGTTGCCTTGTAAATTGAATTAGTGGAACCTACTGTGATGTATGCATGAATGATGTGTGGAGTTACTTGCTGAGTCTTTTAGACTCATTACTTGCTTCGGCGTACAGGTTTAGTTGGTGACCCGGTACCTTTGGAGGAGACCGTGGAGAGTGACTCCGAGCGCGGAGACTAGTTGGCGGAGTCTTCGTTGTGCCCTTTTTGTTTCATAGTATGTAAATTGTAGCTTGTATTAGAGTTATCATTTTGTAATTGTGGACAAATTATGTATTAAAATGTAGAACTTTAATCTTGTGGACAATGTATTTTGGTTTAATTTCAATTGTGAAAGTTTAGTCTTTTAATTTGCTATATGGATCATGTATGTTAAATGTGGATGATGAAATGTGATGACAGTTAGTCCTTTACTTCCGCGACTCTGTATCTATATTTGTGTACTCAATCAATTGTTAGTGTCGGGTCAATGTCCCGCTGTGATAACCTTTACTATACCGACGTGGGTTGGTATAACCGTACCGGTATAATGAGGGTCGTCACAGAGATTGGTATCAGAGCGACCGATTGAGATCGTACATGGATATACATAAGTCATCATCTCCATTACATGCTAAATCTTTATAGAATTGTCCACATGTGTAGAATTGATAATAATGAGAAAGATAGATAAGAAAATGGGTTGGGAGTTAATTAACGAGCCCTGATTGATGGCTGAATTTTATTGCAGCCATGACTTCGCGTGGTAGGCGTGGAGGTGTTCCTGCTCGTGAGGGCGAGCAGAGAGGCGAGGAGCGGGTTGAGCAGCAGGTCCCGGCACCTCAGGGTCCTGTGCTTCCCCCACCACCGCCTGTGGACTATGGGGTGTTCATGCAAGGGTTAGTGCAGGCCATGCAGACGCAGGCCCACACCCAGGCAGCACTCCAGGCTCAGTTGGAGGCTCAGGTTAGTATACTTTGTTAAGAGTAGTCTGTTTGATTTAATTGCATGATGTGATGGTAATTATGTAATGCTTGTTGGTTGTTGTAGCAGGCTCGAGTTCCAGCTCAGGACCATGGTGGCCCTTCCACCATGGAGAGATTTAAGAGGATGTTGCCACCCTCTTTTAAGGGGGAGAGCGACCCGTTACTGGCTGAGAGCTGGATGAGGGAGATAGAGAAAGTCTTCCGAGCTATGAGGTGTGCGGATGAGGACAAGGTTACCCTAGCCACCTACATGCTACAGGTATGCGTTTGTTTTGTATGCTTGTGTGTTCTGTTAAGTTAGAGTTGTTAGTTAGTGCTTATGAAGGGTATATTGCAGGAAAGAGCTGATGTATGGTGGGCTTCATTACTGCGTACCCGATTCGAGGATGGAGCTGTGGAAGTTGCTTGGGATGAGTTCGTGAGGCTCTTTCGGGCCAAGTTCGTCCCCGAGCATGTTCAGGATCGCATGGAGCAGGAGTTCCTCTCTTTAACTCAAGGCTCCATGACTGTGCTCGCATATGAGGCAAGGTTTGCAGAACTATCTAAGTATGCACCTCATATAGTTGCTGATGAGCGCAGGAAGGCGAAGAAGTTCGTGATGGGCCTTAAGCCATCACTGAGGACGAGGCTCGTAGCGTTTGACCATCGCACCTTGGACGAGGCCCTTAGCGCAGCGTGCAGAGGAGAGCGAGATGGAGCAGTACCTTGAAGAAAAGAAGGCTTCTCAGAAGAGGCCCGCGGCCCCGTTTCAGCGGCAGGACAAGAAGAAGGCAGTGTACCAGACACCGCAGTACCCAGTAGCAGTCGGCAGCACTCAGGTACCTTCTGTACGTTCCTATGGTGTCAAGAAGGAGTGCCCTCATTGTGGAAGGACACATGGTGGTCCGAGTGTTGGATGATTACTGGAAGATGCTGAAGTGTGGAAGCAGCGACCACAAGATCAAGGACTGCCCAAGACTTCAGCAGGGAGCTCAGCGAGGAGCGCCAGCACCAGCAGTGGCAGCAGCAGCGCCAGCGACAGGACGACCAGGAAGGCCTCGAGCCCCGGCTCGAGTGTTTGCGTTAGCTCGTGAGGACGCCGAGCAGGCGGAGCATGTCACCGAAGGTACAGTTTTACTTTTCGGTGTGCACGCTCGGGTTTTGTTTGATACGGGTGCTACTCACTCGTTCATTTCCGAGCGGTTCGCTAGGCAGTTAGCCCTAGAGTCAGGCATAGAGTCTGAGGAGTTAGAGGTCCCTTTGTCTGTGCACACCCCTGCGGGTACGGTATCGACTAGGAAGTGCATTCCGTCGTTACCTGTGTGCATTGAGGATAGATTCCTAGATGGGTGTTTCTTCTTGCTAAAGATGAAGGACTATGATTGCATTTTTGGTCTGGATTGGCTAGAGGAGCATTATGCGTTAGTGGATTGTCGTAGGAAGAAGATTGTTTTCCGCATTCCTGGTGAGGACGAGTTCTCTCATCCCTTGCCAAAGAACTTGCGGGAAAGTTAGTTATCTCTGCCATGAAGGCGATGCGCATGGTGAACAAGGGATGTGACGCATTTCTTGCCAGCGTTATGCTGGTACCCGATGCTGGTTCGTCACTGACTCTTGCAGAGATCGATGTGGTGCAGGACTTTCCAGATGTCTTTCCCGATGACTTGTCTGGATTGCCACCCGATAGGGAGATAGAGTTCACTATAGAGTTGCTTCCAGGCACCTCTCCTATCTCGAAGGCCCTTATAGGATGGCACCTGCAGAGTTAGCCGAGTTGAGGAAGCAATTGCAAGAATTGCTTGATAAGGGATTTATTCGCCCTAGTGTTTCACCTTGGGGCGCACCTGTATTGTTCGTCAAGAAGAAAGACGGGTCACTTCGGTTGTGCATTGATTATAGGAAGCTGAACCAAGTGACGGTGAAGAACAGGTATCCCTTACCTCGGATTGATGATTTGTTTGACCAGTTGCGAGAGGCATCAGTCTTTTCCAAGATTGACTTGCGATCTGGTTATCATCAGTTGAGGATTAGGAGTGAGGATGTGTCCAAGACGGCATTTAGAACCCGTTATGGACATTATGAGTTCTTGGTCCTTCCTTTCGGATTGACAACGCCCCTGCAGCGTTCATGGATCTCATGAACCGGGTGTTTAGTCCGTATTTAGATAGTTTTGTCGTAGTGTTTATTGACGACGTGTTGGTCTATTCTCCGGATGAGGCCACGCACCGTCAGCATCTGAGGTTAGTGTTAGAGGTTCTTCGTGAGCACAAGCTGTATGCGAAATTCAGCAAGTGCGATTTTTGGTTGCGCGAGGTTCATTTCCTCGGGCATGTCATCTCCGGCGCTGGTGTAGCTGTTGATCCAGCGAAGGTCCAGGCAGTTATGGATTGGGAGACTCCCAGGACCCCTTCGGAGATTCGTAGTTTTATTGGGTTAGCTGGTTATTATCGGCGATTCATTGAGGGTTTCTCATCCATCGCCGCCCCCTTGACAAAGCTGACCCGGAAAGGTGAGAAGTTCGTATGGTCTGAGGCGTGTGAGCGTAGCTTTCAGCTATTGAAGGCTAAGCTTACTTCTGCTCCGGTATTAGTATTGCCTAGTGGTCTAGAGGGCTTTGCCATTTATACGGATGCATCTCAGATTGGTTTAGGTTGTGTGCTCATGCAGCAAGAGAGGGTAGTGGCTTATGCTTCTCGTCAGTTGAAGGAGCATGAGAAGAACTATCCGACTCATGATTTGGAGTTAGCAGCTGTGGTTCATGCACTAAAGATCTGGAGGCACTATCTTTATGGTGTCAGATTTGAGGTGTTTACCGACCACAAGAGCTTGAAGTATCTTTTCTCCCAAAAGGAATTAAACCTGAGGCAGAGAAGGTGGATCGAGTTCTTGAAGGACTATGACTTCGACCTTCAGTATCATCCTGGGAAGGCGAACGTCGTAGCGGATGCTCTTAGTAGGAAGAGGTCTTCGCTCCAGCAGGATTGGAAGATGTTGGAGGATGCAGCATGCTCTATGACCGAGTTAGAGCCATCGCTGAGTCAGGCTTTTGTAGCTCAGCTATCCCTTAGATCCTCAGTCTTGGATGAGGTAATTGAGCAGCAGAAAGCCGATCCTAGATTGTTAGAGTTAGTGGGTAAGGCAGGCATTGCTCGTGATGAGGACGGTGTGATTAGATTTCAGCACCGTGTTTGTGTCCCCGATTTAGTAGATGTCCGTGAGCATGTGTTAGCGGAGGCTCATAGATCGCGATTCTCTATTCATCCGGGTAACACTAAGATGTATCAAGACCTGAAGAGATCATTTTGGTGGTCCGGAATGAAGAAGGATGTTGCGGATTATGTGTCTAGATGTCTAGTATGTCAGCAGGTGAAAGCCGAGCGGCAGCGACCATCCGGCCTTATGCAGAGGATGGATATCCCCGTGTGGAAGTGGGAAGCTGTCACTATGGATTTCGTATCGGGTTTGCCTCGATCTAGAAGGGGCAATGACTCGATTTGGGTAGTTGTAGATAGATTCTCGAAGACTGCTCATTTCTTGCCCATGAAGAAGAAGCAGTCAGTAGAGAGTTTAGCTAGATTGTATGTTAGTGGTATCGTTAGATTGCATGGCGTGCCGAAGTCGATCATTTCGGATCGAGATCCGAGATTACTTCGAGGTTGTGGAAAGGTCTTCAGGATGCGTTAGGTTCGGAGCTTAAGCTCAGTTCGGCGTTTCATCCCCAGACCGATGGACAGTCCGAGAGGACTATCCAGACGCTCGAGGATATGTTGAGAGCGTGTGTTCTGGATTGGAAGGATGATTGGGAGCGTCATTTACCTC
The DNA here is from genome assembly GCA_014218235.1 of Colocasia esculenta. NCBI lineage: Eukaryota > Viridiplantae > Streptophyta > Magnoliopsida > Alismatales > Araceae > Colocasia > Colocasia esculenta. The sequence continues at coordinate 95,231,546 of CM024754.1, read as the reverse complement.
TTGTGGAGTTCGCATACAACAACAGCTTTCATGCTAGTATCGGTATGGCTCCATTCGAGGCGTTGTATGGTAGGCCCTGCAGATCTCCTTTATGTTGGGAGGAGACTGGTGATAGGCAGTTGATCGGACCGGAGTTGGTTCAGGAAACTTCGGATAAATTCAGCTTATCAGGAAAAGGCTTGTTGCGGCACAGGATAGGCAGAAGAGTTATGCCGACAACAGAAGAAAGGATTTGGAGTTCGAGGTTGGCGATCATGTCTTCTTGAAGATATCGCCTACTCGAGGTGTTGTCAGATTTGGCAGGCATAGCAAACTAAGCCCTAGATTCATTGGCCCATATGAGATTCTCAGACGTTTGGGCAACGTGGCGTACGAGCTAGCTTTACCCCCGGCTTTGGCTAGTGTTCACCCGGTATTCCACGTATCTATGCTCAGGAAGTATGTCCGAGATCCGTCTCATGTGATTAGTCATGAGCCAGTGGAGATCCAGCCAGATCTTTCGTATGTCGAGCAACCAGTAGCCATTCTTGACCGGAAGGTCAGCATCTCCGGAACAAGAGTATCGCGTCGGTGAAAGTTCTATGGCGAAACTTCTCACGTGAGGAGGCTACATGGGAGCTTGAGGATGCGATGAAGAAGAAGTATCCCCTTTTGTTCGAGTAGTGTCGTTCTAACTTCGAGGACGAAGTTTCTTTAAGGGGGAGAGGGTGTAAGGCCCTCGAATTTTGTCCTTATTATTTTATTATGTGCAATTTTATGCTTGTATATGTATATGCATTATCATGTAAGTATTATGTATACATTAGCTTGGTGTACTTATGAAGGTATGTATATACTTAGTTGTGTATATTGGTGATTTCGTGACATAATGAGTGTGTACATTACCCCCTATGTATTGCATGTATATACTTAGGAGAAATTAGGGTTTTGCATGGTTTTGGGTTCTGGCCAGAGGGTTAGTCGACGTCAACATGGATGGACGTTCACTTATGTTAACGTCCATATAGGTGGACGTCTATTTGTAAGTAGGCGGCAATATCGGTGGACGTCTACTTCCTGCAGGTCTGACCGCAGCAGCATGGTGTGCCATGCTTGATGGGGCGTGGCAACCACTCCCCCAACGGCTCCTTGGCCTTCCAACCGATCTCTTGCGTGGGGTGAGAGGGTCCTCTTAGAGAGCCCTTGTTGCAACCCCAAAGAGTTCTCTTGGCTCTTTGCAAAGAGAAAACAAAAACCCTAGTGAGCTGTGAGAAAACCTGAGGTTTGAGAGCTTTGATCCGGCGATCCAAGGCTCTTCCTGGCGATCTACTTCGACAAGGAGGAAGACAACACATCCGGCTACACATCCCCGGCCCCGGATTTCAGAGGGGAGCATCACAGAGGCCGGAGTGGAGGCATCTTGGAGGCTTCTTGGGACTGCCCAAGGAGAGCTTCTCCAACCATTTTGATCCCTTTAGGAGTTTTTCCAAAGGCAAGTAACCCTTTCACCTTGTCCATGTATGTGTCTAGGAGGTTTTTATCATTTTTATGGATTTTCCTCGTGTCCTGGATCCCCTACATTCACCATTCTTTAGAGCTCGGACTGTGTTTTTACACAGGTCCGAACTTGACGGCAAGAGATGTTGCCGTTGAGATCTTGAGTCAGCGGCTAACGATGTTGCCGCCAACTCTTGTGAACGGCCAGAGTATGCCGTTAAGTTCTTCTTGACAGAACAGTGAACTGTTCTGCCCTATATCTTTAATTTCCGGACTTTGGCGCATGAGGATATAATGTAAATTTTTATGTGAAAATAGATAATGTGATGTGTGTGAAATTTCTTGTATTTTTCTGTGGATGGCAATAATTATTAGAATTATTGAAAGGCATGTGTAGGAAAGAGGTTATGCATGTTTATTTTGTTCTCATGATTCTGAGGAATTAAATGCTGTAAAATTTTATGAACCATGTTTATATGTATCAGTCCATGCCCTGCAAATTTGAGAATTTTACATGGCTATGTGAATTACTGAAATTTCTGTAATAGGAATAGAAGCATGAGTACCTAATGAATAATTCATAGTAAATTTTGTGTTGCAATAAATCTGGGAAAATTTCTTGTGCCAATATGTATGTGTGATTTATGACTGTGCATGATCAGATCTGAAATCCATGTCATGTTCTATGTTAATTTAATTCATGAATGGCATGAAACTGGATGTTCCAATTTCTATAAATACATGTGAATTCAGAAAAATGTGAAAATTTGCATGTGTGTTCTTATACCCGAAACAGCATGTGGTTAAATTTTCAGGAAAATTTGATAACAGTAGCCTACACTATGAGATTTCCATGTGAAAATGAGTTATAATTACATGTACCATGATTAAGGTTAAATGATGTGCGTTCCAATTAACCCATGAGAGCTACAATGCTTGATTTCTGTTATTAGTGGCATCATGCTAGGGAAGAACAGAACCATGTGCATAAATAAGAAAGTGTGAATATCATATGTAAAACGTGTGTTAATCGGAATGTGTAATGTGTAAAATGTGCCGTGTGTGACACTGCTTCCATAGAGGGCTGTGGAACTGTACCATGGAAAAGTCCCCATGGGAAGGTTCAATGTGTTAAGATATCCTAAGGGCATTAGGATGAAATCCTGGAGGTGGACAAGTACCACTGGTTAGGGTGGAGACGTGTTCTCCCGGTCTGCGCAGTGCCAAGAGTCATCACTGTATTGCCTAGGTGATGTGCTATGTGTATGTGTATGTGATGTGTCCTTCTAGTGGTGGTTTGGACTATGTGTCACGGCAAAAATATGTGAAATGTGATTGTGAACAAGTGTAAAATGTGTATGTGAACATGTGTAAAATGTGTATATGTGAACATGTGTAAAATGTGTTATGTGAACATGTGTAAATGTGATACGTGAACATGTGTAAAATGTGTATATGTGAACATGTGTAAAATGTTATGTGAACATGTGAATGTGAAAGTGAAATCATGTGAATTATTATGTTAGAATGAGAATATGTGTACATGTGCAATGTTTGAAAAAAATGAACCATGTGGAATATGGGAATGTGTAACCATGTGAAGTGAATGTGTTAGAGTATGAGACAATAATTCATGCTATGATACTTCTAGTTCCATGTAAATTGCTATCATGTTATAGTCAAATTGGAAGTGTAGTCTTCATGTGATTAAATGAGTAGAAAGCATGTGATAGGAAGTGTTATTTGAAACATCTTAAACCATGTACCATGTGTTTTGATTTGGTAGAATTACCATGATAGGTTGTATGTGCCTTGTAAATTGAATTAGTGGAACCTACTGTGATGTATGCATGAATGATGTGTGGAGTTACTTGCTGAGTCTTTTAGACTCATTACTTGCTTCGGCGTACAGGTTTAGTTGGTGACCCCGTACCTTTGGAGGAGACCGTGGAGAGTGACTCCGAGCGCGGAGACTAGTTGGCGGAGTCTTCGTTGTGCCCTTTTGTTTCATAGTATGTAAATTGTAGCTTGTATTAGAGTTATCATTTTGTAATTGTGGACAAAATGTATTAAAATGTAGAACTTTAATCTTGTGGACAATGTATTTTGGTTTAATTTCAATTGTGAAAGTTTAGTCTTTTAATTTGCTATATGGATCATGTATGTTAAATGTGGATGATGAAATGTGATGACAGTTAGTCCTTTACTTCCGCGACTCTGTATCTATATTTGTGTACATCTCAATCAATTGTTAGTGTCGGGTCAATGTCCCGCTGTGATAACCTTTACTATACCGACGTGGGTTGGTATAACCGTACCGGTATAATGAGGGTCGTCACAGTAATCTGCCCAATCCTTTTGGGCTGAAGCTGTTAACCAGCCAATCACATCCTAAATAGAGCCTTGGTCAGACCAAAGATCAGAAAAAACCCCTATGAATGTTGAAAAAAACAAAAAGCCAACTGTTGCTTACTTCAAAACTTTTGGGTGCAAGTGTTTTGTACACAATAACAACAAAGAAAACCTTGACAAGTTTGATGCTAAGAGTCAGGAAGCTATCTTCCTTGGCTATCAGAAGTGTCAAGGGCTTTCAAAGTGTACATATTGAAAACCAAAACTGTTGAAGAATCACCACATGTTATTTTTGATGAAAAATCATTTTCCACTAATGATTCTAAATCTTGCAGGGAAAAACAAGACAATAAAGAGGATGACCTCATTGTGGATTCTTCACCAACCGTTGAGGAGATTAACAACATTGAAGAGAACCTGAACAACAACTCACCATCTTTAAGTGGTTCAGGTAATATTGCTCCAGAAGAGGGCACTTCTCAACAGGTAATTTCTGAACCTCGTTTTCTAAGAGATCACCATTAGACAGTGTAGTTGGCAACTTAAATGATAGAGTTAGGACCAGATCCTTCTTGCAAAACATTGAAGAAGACTCACTAGTTCTAATTTCCCAATTGAACCCAAGTCAATTGATGAAGCCTTATCCAGTTCTGATTAGATTAATGCTATGCATGATGAACTTCATCAATTTGAAAGAAATCAAGTGTGGGAATTAGTGCCTAGACCTAGTGACCAAACTGTGATCGACACTAGATGGGTTTTCAGAAATAAATTGAATGAAGCTGGTCAAGTAATAAGAAACAAAGCTAGGCTAGTTGCAAAAGGGTATAACCAAGAATTTGGAATTGACTTTGAAGAATCTTATGCCCCTGTAGCTAGACTAGAAGCTGTGAGAATTTTCCTTGCTTTTGCATCCTCCATGAAATTCAAAGTTTTTCAAATGGATGTCAAAAGTGCATTTCTAAATGGATATATAAAGGAAAATATTTTGTTGAACAACCTCCTGGATTTGAAAATGAAAAATATCCTAACCATGTTTTCAAGCTTAATAAGGCACTCTATGTCTAAACAAGCTCCAAGAGCTTGGTATGATCGTTTGAGTTCCTTTTTACTTGAGAAAGGATATTCCAGAGGTAATGTTGATCAAACATTGTTCACAAAAACAGTAAAAAATCAAATAATTGTTGTCCAAATTTATGTTGATGACATAATATTTGGATCAACTAATAAAGGCCTTTGCACTGAATTTTCAAATCAAATGAAGAATGAATTTGAAATGAGCTTAATGGGAGATTTAACATTCTTTTTGGGATTGCAGGTGAACCAAACAACTGAAGGAATATTCATTAGTCAAACCAAATATGTCAAGGAGCTACTGAAAAGGTTTGACTTTCAGAACCTTAAACACTCAAGCAACCCATTGCAATAAATGTTAAGCTAGAAGAAGACCCATCTGGTAAGTCAGTTGATTCAAAGACCTACAGAGGTATGATTGGCTCTCTGCTCTACCTTACTACTTCTAGACCTGATATTCAATTTTGTGTGCTTATGTGCTAGATTCCAATCTAATCCTAAAAGAAAGTCATATGCTTGCTATGAAAAGAATTTTAAATATCTTGTTGGAACATTGACTTAGGAATTTGGTATCCTGCTGGTTGCAAGTTAGAATTGTTTGCCTATTGTGATGCTGATTATGCTGGGGGTGCAAGTTAGATAGAAAAAGCACAAGTGGCTTGTGTGTATTTCTAGGTGGGTGCCTTATTTCTTGGGCTTCTAAGAAGCAACATTCAGTTGCTCTGTCAACAGCAGAGGCTGAATATGTTGCTGCAGGTAGATGTGGTGGAACTCAGATCCTCTGGGGGAACATCAACTTCTTGATTACAACTAAGATTTAGGGTGTGTACCCATCCTATGTGATAACACTAGTGCCATAAATTTGTCTAAAAACCCATTCAGCACTCCAGAACAAAACACATTGAAATTAGGCATCATTTCTTGGAGATGAGTTGCAAAGAAATCTTTTGAACTATTTTATTGAAACTGAAAACAAATTGCAGACATATTCACTAAACCCTTCCTGAAAACAGATTTTCATCATTAAGGAGAGAACTTGATCTTTGTAAATGTCCACCTTCTTGATCTCTCTAAGGTTTGGGTTGAGTGCTATGCATTGTCAAAGGGGGAGTTCCTTGCATTTCATAACTCCTTGCTTCCTCAAGCTACATTGCTCATATCTCTCTCACTTTCAATCCATTTCCTTTTTACAATAATTCTCCACTTCTGATTGTGTTGAAAATTCTTGGTATATCAAATAGTGACTTGGAGAAGGACAGGCTATGCCTGTCTGGACACTCTCACTATGCGTGAGACATATCTCCGCCAAGTACTAAGAAGTTAATATGCAATAGTTGAGGGGGAGCTTTATTGTTCAAAGAGAATTTCTTTTTGATTTCAAAACTTGCACAGTTTCACTTCCATTTCCTTTTGGCAATAAATTCTTCAACTCTTATTGTATTGAAATCTCTTGGTATATCAAATGGTGACTTGGAGAAGGACAGGTTATGCTTGTTGGACACTTTCACTATGCGTGAGAGCTTATCTCCGCCAAGTACCAAGAATGAATATGCAATTGAGGAGAAGTCTTGTTGTCCAAGAAGAAAATCTCTTTCTGATTTCAAAATTACATATCTTTTTTGATGAAAAATGTTGAAATCATCATCTCAGGGGGAGCTAGAAAATTCACAAGTCACTTTTGCAAATCTCAAAAACCCTTCTTGCATTTCATCAATTCCTTGCATGATGTCCTCATTCTAAAGTCTAGAGTCTCAAAATGAACCTTGAGTGATATATATATATTTTAATCAACTTACAACTATGTCTCTCAATCCACAGAACTTCAGATCTCTTCCTAAACTAAATGACAATTTGTGCCTTGAACTTAAAACATTTCCTTGTTTGCAACTGATGACTGGATGTATTGAATTCTATCTCACAACTCTCCAAAATCTTGTAAAATCCAACAGAGCAATGGCATCTGTGCTGAGAAACTGCACACTTCACAATGAATGAAGTGTTATGTATGTCATGAGGCATTATTGCTAACTCTGTTCAAAGGGGATCCAAATTGAAAATAACTTCAAAATTTAAGCAATTATATGCTATGCTTTTTGATGATGACTGAGTAACTGGAAATATTGGCGTCTACCAAACGTATATTTTCATGTCAAAATGTCATCATTTACCCCTTTGAAATGACAATGATTAAATCTTAAGTATCCAGGGACTATGGGTGTGTAAAAAGCACTAGTACTTGAGTGAAAGAGATTTATATCATTTGATAGTTTGTTTAAAAGAACAAAAATATGAAAAGTTATTGGAGATTTGTTTAGAAAGAATCATCTTCTCCTTCATCAAGTTGTTCTTTAAGTTTGTGTTTTACTTTCAACACAACTGTATTTAGTCTAGATGACATCTTTAATTCTTGAAAATTGAGAAATATGGTAGTTTTGATTGATTGTTAGATACATTATATCCCTCAATTTATCATTTTGTTGATTCAAGTCTTGGAATGCTAATGTCCTGTTGGAAATTGTTTGAAACACTTGAACGGTGATGGATTTTTGCAAATTACAACAAATGAATTTTTAGGCCTCTTAAAAATCCTTGAAATGATAATTCCTCTCATTATTTATCATTATAAAGATGTCCCCAAATTTTCAAAAATTTCCTCTCAAAGATTCAAACTTCTCTCAAAGGTTGTGTCGACACAATCTCTCTCGTGTCGACACACAACCCCAGTCAGGTCGACACACCCTTCCTCATGTGTCGACACTGCCTTCTTGCCAGACCCTTTTCAAACCTTTTGGGTTCACCTTAAACCCTTGTTGTTCCTGCAGGCAGTGTACCACTGCATCTCTTTTGGGCGTAAGGTCGACCCGACGGCCTCATTTCCATCCTTTCCGGCAAGAATTCCTCTCAAATTTCTCTCTAGCTCTCATCCCCCTTCCATCATCTCTCCATTCTTCCATTTCCTCTCCTAATTCCACTCCTCTTGCACCATGGTCGCAAGTTGGGTCCCCGCCGTGGCGCAAGATCAGCGGCCTCTTCAAGGCCAGTCCGGCACAGGTTCCGGTTGAACAGATGGAAAGAAGAACAAAGAGGAGAAATGATCCTGCCTCTTCTTCTGCACCTCTGAGGGCTTCCAAGCGTGGCAGGACCTCCACTTCAGGCAGAGGTGGTAATGTTTCAAACCCTAGACCAGAGATTTCGGGCGATTCCTCTGACCATCCTGAGGAATCATCTTCCTCTTCTTCTTCTGAGTCTCAAGAGGATATTCCCTCAGAATCGTAAGTGCAGCCAAGTTGATTTTGAAGCCAAGAATACTAGACCTTTCAGACATCCAACTAGCAGACTCCTTCCTGAAATTCAAACCTACTTTTCCTTTCAATCTTGGATACCCTTTATTTCTGAATTTCAAGTCTGCTATCCAAGACTAGTTAGAGAGTTCTACAAGAACCTCACTTGCACAGACGAAGGGTATGAATCCAAAGTCAAGGGAATAGCCATAGACATGCCTACTGCAGTAGCTGCCTCCATTTTCAAAGTACCAGATGAAGGGGCAGACTACCATGAGTTTGAATTTGATTTACATGAAGCATACTCCATCTTGACAGGCCTTCCTGCAGATGAATCAGATCCCAAACAGACCTATGTAACCAGGTTCAATGCAATACCTTTCCACCTGTGTTAAGGGTCATCCACCACATTTGACCACCATAATTACCCTCAAGGTGGTGGGAGGGATAGGTTGACAGACATTCAGAGGTTCATCCTCTATTGCATGGTGAAAGACATCAAGATCAACCTCCATGTGATTCTCTATCAAATCATAGCTAAAACAACAAGGACAGACCTAAAGAGATCACTACCTTATGGAGCACATCTGACCTCAGTGTTCAGGCACTTGGTGTGCCATTGGAAAATGAAAAATCCCAATCATTCCCAAGTCAAACATCTACACTTTTAAGAATATCCAGAGTTTATGGGATTTAGATTGGAGGGAAATCAGATTAGAAGAGGACCAATTGGGTTGAGGCCCCTCAAGCTCAGGAGGACCAGCCTCAGGTTCAAGGGGATCAGCCCCAAGCACAAGAGGACAGCCTCCAGCTCAAGGAGACCAAAATCAGGAGGATCAGCCTCCACCTCATGAGGGCCAGCCTCAAGTTCAAGAGGAACAAGTTCACTTGCCAGAGGATCAGCCTCTAATGGATGAGGACCAGCCTCATATCCTCCTGAAGGTGGCATTCAGCTTGAAACCCTATTCCACCTCAGGATGATCCTTCCTCTTCCTTGCCACATACTTTTGAACTCCACATTTCCCCTCTACATTCCAATCTTCCACTTCTTCTGGTGGGTCCTCAATTCCACCAGAATTGTTCTCTTTCCTCAATGCCAAATTTGATACATTGAACTCCACCATTCAAACAATGTCAGACCAATTTGAATTGAGAGTTCAAAGACTAGAGAACACAGTATCAGCAAAATTATTGAGCAGAAGGCAGCTTCAGATTATGCAGCTCAGAGATTTAACAGACTTATAGGCACTCTGGGAGATTCCTATATTGAGCTAAAAGAGCATCAGGACAAGTTGGAGAAAGTTCTTCAGGGATTTTGGCAAATTCCCAAGCAGATGTCTTCAACACCAACCAAACATTACATGAGATTTCCAGCACCAGATTGTCATTTGCTCATTTTGTGGATGATTTAGAAAGTATGAGGAACTTCAATGAGCACATTGACAGGCAGCTTACAGATTTGACCAAGGAGTTCAAGATAATGCAGAGACCTGGTTGGTCAGCTGGCTCATCATCTTCCTCACAACACAGTGCAGCTGATCTAACCAGACTTCAGGCCACTTTGCTAGAAAATTCAGATCGAATGGAACACTTTTTGAGCACAAAAATGATAACCATTCAAGATCAAATCAAGTCTACCTGAACTTCATGGAGAAAAGACTGTCGACATTGAACTTCTTCTTGCTCCAATTCCTCCTCCTCCTCCATCTTCTACCTAATGTACATTTATTTTGATAATGCAAAGGGGGAGAAGAATGAATGACTGAATGTAATTTTGATGTAATGATCTTTTGAATGAAATGAAATGGTTGTTTTGGCTTCAATGCAAAGTATTGTGATTCTGAATGAAAATCCTTGTCTTTGTGTTGAATACTTGTCCACCCAATTGTTTGACTTGTGTGCACAAAATTTCTAATTTCAAGTAACACTGTATCTCACAAACACATCATCAACTGTACTGAACAACATCAAAAGGTCCTTGACAAGTATGAACAAAAAGGAAAAAAAAATTTAAAACAATCAAAAATTGCTTAAAATCACACTTCATCAAAACCACATTGAAATATGGATTTAATGTTGCCATCATCAAAAAGGGGGAGATTGTTGGGTTGAATGCAAATTCATATATTTCCCTCCTATTTTGATGATGACAAGAAGTGTTCTTAAAGCAATTTAATTGAAACATGTCAAAAACATCATACCTGAAATTCATGTTCAAAAAGTATTTTTCAACCACATTTATCATTTATGGTCATGACAAATCATTTAACTAATGATATATGTGTTATTTTTCAGGTACAAACATTTTTATGCAAAAGATGAGTCGACACACCCATCAATGGTGTCGACACATCAACACATATTCAAAGGCAAAATGTGTAAAAATGTTGAGACTGTGTCGACACATGTCACGAGTGTGTCGACACGAGTGAGTGGCAGTTTTCAGAAATCAAGCCTACCCAGGTCGACACACTCTCAGAGCAGTCGACACTAGATCCCGTTTCCAGAACAGCCGTTGAAGAATTGGGTCAGCAGGTCGACACACTCTCAGAGCAGGTCGACACTAGACCCAGTTTCCAGAACAGCTAGTTTGCAGATTTGGGATAGCAGGTCGACACACTTCAGAGCAGGTCGACACGGGATCCTCTTCCAGAACAACCTTCTACATATTCTGGACAGTGCGTCGACACTACACCAGGGCAGGTCGACACACTACGGAAACTTTTCATCCTAAAGGTTGATGGCTGCCATGTGTCCCTCTAGGGCGATCAGAATCTTCCTAGGAAAGCGTCCCTTGTACCCAAAAGGGTATCTTTGGAATCCTAAGGATATAAAGGTCTTTTCGGCCAACTTCACAAGTGAGAAGGA